>OU896720.1:922684-1157673 GCA_918026855.4 Phaedon cochleariae
ATTTTAATTTGAAATAATAATATTCTTCAACCATACAGAATTTTGTTTGCGTCATCTATTGTGCCTCGTTATCTTTCCTTGAAATTTTACGGGTTGCCTACCTGGCTATAAAAGTTATCAATGTTAAACACCGATATATAACGTTATCAGAAAGATATGATAATTAAATATTGTCCTCTTCATGGGCGTACCTACCTTTATTCTTCTCAACTTCCAAATCACTAAAATGTATATTTAATTATCCATTGCTTGATGAACTCATTTGCATTGATCTGAATGGATTATTTACACAAATCCCTCCATTGAATTATCATTGGCTAGGCGTATGTAGGATTTTCAATATTCGGAAAAAAAAATAGAGTCCGAGATCCAGAGAATAGCAAATAACAATATATTTTTTTTAAATATGCAATTAAAATATTTCCTAAACATCTGCGTTTTGCTATAGGTAAAAATGAAATATACCTACCCTTAGAAACACCAAGCTCAGCCAACAAATCTGTGCCATGACATCTCTGAGATGTCGCGTTTACCCATATAGCACCAGTACGTCCCCAAAACGTACTGAGAACGTCCCCAAAACGTACTGAGAACGTCCCCAAAACGTACTGAGAACGTCCCCAAAACGTACTGAGAACGTCCGGCCAAGACGTTTCGTACGTCCAGATTCCGCGCATTTGTACATCCCCAGTACGTCCATTCAGGACCATGAATACCTGAATCAACGTAAATTCGACTTTTGCTGAGATAGGTGAAAAAGAGATCTAGACAGAGTATAAACGATCTTATTCCGAATGAAAAATTAAAATAAAATGCACTCCTACCGGGGATCGATCCCAGGACCTTTAGATGCTCTACCTATTATTATTCCACAGAACCTTTATTAGCATAGTATTCAATAGTATACAGCAAGAGATTATGTGCGAATTTCGATTGACCCTTCGATCACATCGATAATTTCATAGAATTAGATGATCACGGCAGAGAATAACTAAATAGATGTTTTGTGATAAGGTACGGCCAGTGAAAAATGAATTGTGAGAATTGTATTATGTTCATGTTTGCAAGGTTCCTACACGAATAGATATCAGAGATCGAGGGTAGAAATTATATGCAATGATTTCGATTATCATTTATACAATTCATTCAATCCCGTCCACAAAAAATCAATAAGAGTTCGACGTACTCAGTACGTCTAGAAATGGACGTTTTCAGTACGTCTTGAAAAGGTCCCGGAAGTCCAGACCCAAATCGGACCTAAAATGGTCGTCCCCAGAACGTCGAGTGTTATATGGGAGGTACCAATTCTCGAAGTAATACATTCAAAAATGTTCATGAATTCTGAAAAATTCAATTTCTATTTTTCAAGTTGACCACCTCATTGTATCTCGGAAACGGAGCAATTTCGGACTGAGGTAGTTGCTTCAAATCGGCTTATTTTGACCTCAGGAATATGTGCTTAGATTTTGTACAGACCGCTCAGAGACCCTGTATAAAATGTCTCATAAGATCGATTCAATTTTCGAAAAATTACAGCATTAATTGAGTAATTGCACTGATGCAGAGCAAAGATCCCGTTGCCATTATAACACATTTCAAACCGTATCGCCAGACGCCAGTAAACAAATACAAATAAATGTCATACCTCAAAAAGCCAAAAAAAATCGCGTTTTGGTTAGTGGTCCATATACGATCTAATAAATGTCTAATAGCACAGTTTATTTATACAGGGTAACTCACGGTCCATGGTACCTACGTTAGACGTTTACGGAGAACGGGACATAGGATCATTCTGAAATTTTGGTTACTCACGTAGTTGCTCTTGGTCTATCGATCTAAAATATTTTCAGCTCTGCGGCGTTGCCGCTTCTATCGAAAAGTAGCAACAACTTTGTTATTTTAAATGGAACACCCTGTATTTTATTGCATTCTCAGATTCTCTCTGAAGAGCTGATTTCATCGATGTATCACACTTGGGGTCTAGCGGTAATGATTACAGAAATATAGGGTGTGAAAAAAAAAACGTTTATTGTCCAAACAGGTGAGGCGCCCAATTACAGGACATGCAAATACAGAATAAACACAGTTCATAATAGATATAAGTAAATAGATATAGGATAATACATCAATTATTATTACCTTGAGTATTTAGTTATTAGTGGTAGAGGTTTCTTAAGTTACTTTTAAAACAGCCAATTTTAGTTGAATAGAGATCGATTTTGTCGCAGACATCATTAAGATTCTTACACATCATATAAATAGGGGATTTTGCTAGGATATTTGTTCTTGGCGTTGTTAGATAAAAACATAATTTTTCAATTTTAGGTTTTTTTTTGTCGAAACTATTCATTATTGGTCAAAACGGCTCACATGTCCCTATCCCAACTTTTGATCAACTATCTACTGACATTTAATTGAAACAAATATAGGGTGGTGCAGAATTCAGAATTTTGATCACCTGGTATATGTCCCAATTAAATATCAGTAGATAGTTAATCAAAAGTTGAGATAGGGACATGTAAGCTGTTTTGACCATTAATGAATAGTTTCGACAAAAAAAATTCCTTCAGTTGAAAAATGTCGATTTTTCACACCCTATATCTCTGTAATCATTTCCGCTAGACCCCAAGTGTGATACATCGATGAAATCAGCTCTTCAGAGAGAATCTGAAAATGCAATAAAATACAGGGTGTTCCATTTAAAATAACAAAGTTGTTGCTACTTTTCGATAGAAGCGGCAACGCCGCAGAGCTGAAAATATTTTAGATCGATAGACCAAGAGCAACTACGTGAGTTACCAAAATTTCAGAATGATCCTATGTCCCGTTCTCCATAAACGTCTAACGTACCATCGACCGTGAGTTACCCTGTATAGTACTGTATCATATTTCTCGAAAAAAAAAAATTCTTCGAGAATTTCTTTATTCGTGAAATATTCCAATGAATTACAGCCGTGCATAAAAATGACCAGATATAATATTTGCATTCAAGCGTGATATACAGTGTGTCCCACTTACCATGCTCACCATGGGTATCTTTTCAACGGTGAGAGATACGAGGTCGGTTAAATGACACCAAATGTGGAGTTTGTCAAGGCCAACTATAATGTGCGAAAATATTTTGATAAAATCTATTCGTTTTTGTTTTATACGCAAAAAACAGATTTTGATCATTTTCATGTCTCCCCCGTAACTTCTTTATTTATGAAAATATTCAAATAGGAATTTCACATTCTCATGGCAGTTTTTCAAAGTGATTTCGAAAAAAATATGAAATTTATACCAACTCTTCTAGAATTTGAGATATCAGCACCAACTTTAGTTTTTCAAATGTAGGTCATAGCTCACTATGACTTAGTTACAAATAACTTTTTTTTCTCTCACAGATGATATGTCGCAGTAATAGTTTTGTGTTGATAACAACGGAGTTATCGTCATTTATACAAAAACAAAAAATTATTCGGAAGCCGCCATCTTGAATTTATGAATTTTAACAAAGAAATCATGATCTCCGACCTCAAAAACCCCCACTCACCAATTTTGAATGGAATCGGACCAAATCTTGTCCGCCATCTTGGAGCAGCCATATTTTTAAATTTCAACAAAAATTCCATAACTCCGATTAACTTGAAATTTGGCAGGTGTTCATTATTTCGGTGACAATACATTATGGAATTTTTGTTGAAATTAAAAAAAATGGCTGCTCCAAGATGGCGGACAAGATTTGGTCCGATTCCCTTCAAAATTGGTAAGTGGGGGTTTTTGAGGTCGGAGATCAAGATTATTTGTTAAAATTTATAAATTCAAGATGGCGGCTCCCGAATAATTTTTTGTTTTTGTATAAATGACGATAACTCATCCGTTGTTATCAACACAAAACTATTACTGCGACATATCATCTGTAAGAGAAAAAAAAGGTATTTGTAACTAAGTCATAGTGAGCTATGACCTACATTTGAAAAACTGAAGTTGGTTCTGATATCTCAAATTCTAGAAGAGTTGGTATAAATTTCATATTTTTTGTCATTTAACCGACCTCGTATCTCTCACCGTTAAAAAGATACCCATGGTGAGCATGGTAAGTGGGACACACTGTATTATACAAAATTATTCCATTCGGCTATTTTCATATTTTGTAAAACCCTCCTCCTTCATTCGTACTCGGGCTCCTTCGCCAAAATATGAAAGTAAATTATCGGTAATTTTTATGCACTTAATTGTGCAATTATAATCGATAATTTATTATACAAAGTGGACCAAAAGAAGTCACCCGATCTTATTATCTTATCTGAACCCTGAACCTGATTATAAAGGAGGTCCTGCGTCCTTCATGCCCCCCGTTGCGAACTCCCCTGTAGATCAGCGACTCATTCATTACCTACCTATACGCATGTGCTTTGCGCCTATCGAAGTTATTTTACCTGTACCTGACAGGTGCCAACGGGTACTTTAGTTGTTCCTATACGTTCTCTCTCGTTGATGTGGTACTCCATTTTTTCGAATACCTGTCCTTGACGTGTGTTTGCAAGTGAATTGTATTATTATGGATTATTAGGATACGTTCGATTGATTATAGTAAGTGATTTATTAATTTGCAATGATTATTGGTGCCTATACTGAGTGTGTATCATTGCCATCGTGGCTTCTCTAGCTGTCTAGCTATTACCTACCTACCTGATGATGTTTTTTCCAGACTTGTAGAATATAAATTCAAGGAAATTACCTGCAGGCTATTTAGTGGCTGATAAACACCCCAATTACAGGTATTTTCCCCCGATTACCGGATCGCTTGCAAATATTTCATCAAATCATCATGAGGAGTGGATGAGGCAAAATCATGTTTTTTAATGTGAATGGGTTTATTTACGTAAATTTTATAGACATTGTTGATTATAATGGCTATATGGGATATGCCCAAAAATTACAACCCTCTATACTGATATAGATAGCATAGGTGTAGGTGGTAGGATATTGACTAAGAAAAGTAAAGATATGCGATTCCCTACCACAGTCGTACTTTATTGTTATAGGTGTGGCAAATTCTTGTGTACTTTTATATAATTTGATTTAATATTTCTCACATTCTTCACATGTGTGAAGACCTTTTATTCTTCTTTTAATCGAACGTCAAATATCCAAAATATTATAATGAGTACCACAATTTCAAATGATCATCAAGAATGTTATTATATGAAGAAATAATAATATGATTCACCAAGTAGTCATCTGATCTTCAGAAATAATTCAAGTTTCTCCTGGAATGTTTGAAGATATTAAAGAAGAAAATTCCTCGTTCAAGGGCAACTGATTTTTACAGAGGTGTTTCACATGTTCCATAGTTTCGACGACCCGACCTGAAAAAAGTGTTTTCCTTAAATGTTTGGTAATTTGAATAGTTTTTTTTATTAGGTCCAACAACGTAAACATAAATACACTGAATTCAAAATTTTCGGTATTTGTGAGTACCTATAAGTATTCAAATATTTCACAGAATATAGGTATACATATAATAATTATGTACCTCTATGGAAGGGAATAATAATTGAGAAAAGATTTATCCTCGCATATTTATCATATTCAAAAAAGGATACCTACTAAATAAAAATATTTGATGAACAGGGTGTCCCTAAATGCCATGGAATGATTTCAACCACAGATATTCTAGGATGAACAAAAATATAGGAAAACAGTTTATATATAAACATCGTTCCAGAATTGGCTCCCTGGGGGGTTATCGTGAATGAAATGATGGTTTTATGTAGATATTTTCTGTGATAAAATATCCAAATTTTGTACATGTACCTACCTAGCTTTTCATGCCAAATTTGCCGAAATTTTCCCACAAGTTTGACCAAAAATATGTGAATCTCAACATTCTTGGCGGAACATGGTACTCTTATGTAGTTATAATAGGCATGAACCATTTCCAAGATAAATCGATTTTAAAATTTTGCTGTCCAATATAAATAGTGCTTTTTGCTTTTTCCTTCATTGGGTACCGAATTTTCCCATAAATGATGATTTGAACATCTACTTTTTATGATTGATTTAAAATATGGGAGGTGCAACAAACACTAATAAATTGAAAAATATTATGGTAGGTACACACCCAGTAACATATCTTATATTACGAAAAAGCGAGAGAAAACGTACTATTTTTATCGCACTGCAGACCTTTAAAGTATAATTTTTAAGTAAGAATTATTATATTTTCATATTTCCTGATCAAACGGTCGAAATAGGAAAAACAAAGAACTTGATGGGGGAAAAAGTGCCCCCAGTCCTACCTGGTTCCCACGCCCCTAATCAAAATATCGGAAAATTTTTCATTTTCTAATTGGACATAAATAGTTAGGTCACAGGTTAGGTGCATACACAAAATTAGGTTATTTAATCATAGAGGATTTCTAAAATATTTCTTTCTCAATCATACTAAGATTCACACATATAACGTTAGCAGCACACAAAATGTCCTGAAATCGTTGTCCTCAAGACGTCATGAAACCAGTACATATTTCATTATTTCTCAAAAAAAAAACAGTGAACATCCTCTCAATATTGATGTCTCACAATTTCAATCTTTACATATAGAATGTCTCTGCAAGAACTTCCAGCATTGCTATAACAGTTGCAACACCAAGTTCCTATAGGATTAAAAGTTATTTTTCGCCCTAGTACTTGGAGAGTGATGTCTCACAATTTCAATCGGTACATTTAGAATGGCGCTGCAAGAACGTCCAGCATTGCTATAATACAACACTAAGCTCTTAGTATTAAAAATCAGTGTGAAACCAGCCACGACTTCGCCTAATATTCAAGGCGCGCGCCATACCACCAATGATCGTTCATTATCAATTTATATTCATGGCTGGCCATGAAATTACTTAAACCTCAAAAATATGTCCATGGATGAAACTATTTTACATCAATGATTTTCTCTGAGGGTCTATGATAATCTGTATATCTCACAATATTTTGTAGGGCAAGAATTAACCCCACAGGCCCCCTTTTTCGGAATTTCTAAAAAAATTCATAACTTTTTCAAAATACACGTGGATGGCAGTTTTTTTCTATGAATATGTTTCTCTGATGGTACTCAATAATATGTATATCTCACAATATTTTGTCGGGCAAGAATTAACTCCATAGGCCCCCTTTTTCGAAAATTCGAAAAAATTTCATAACTTTTTCAAAATACACGTGGATGGGAGTTTTTTTCTATAAATGTGTTTCTCTGATGGTACTCAATAATATGTACATCTCACAATATTTTGTCGGGCAAGAATTAACCCCATAGACCCCCTTTTTCGGAAATTCGAAAAAAATTTATAACTTTTTCAAAATACACGTGGATGGGAGTTTTTCTCTATGAATGTGTTCCTCTGATGGTACTCAATAATATGTATATGTCAGAATATTTTGTCGGGCAACTCCCATCCACGTGTATTTTGAAAAAGTTATGAATTTTTTTCGAAATTCCGAAAAAAGGGGCCTATGGGGTTAATTCTTGCCAGACAAAATATTGTGAGATATACATATTATTGAGTACCATCAGAGGAACACATTCATAGAAAAAACTCCTATCCACGTGTATTTTGAAAAAGTTATGAATTTTTTTCGAATTTCCGAAAAAGGGGGCCTATGGGGTTAATTCTTGCCCTACAAAATATTGTGAGATATACAGATTATCATAGACCCTCAGAGAAATTCATTGATGTAAAATAGTTTCATCCATGGACATATTTTTGAGGTTTAAGTAATTTCATGGCCAGCCATGAATATAAATTGATAATGAACGACCATTGGTGGTATGGCGCGCGCCTTGAATATTAGGCGAAGTCGTGGCTGGAACTCATGGCTGGTTTCACACTGATGCATTAAAATGAATGTTTTGTTCTACCCACTAAGCAAAGTTTGAAGCTATGTTGATGCAAGGTTGTAGCAATTACTTAAACTGCAAATGTAAAATTTGCGAATGTAACGTTCAAGCAATGTCACAGCAACAGGTAATATTGCAGCAAAGCTACATTATCAAACTTCACCTTTACAATAATGCTGAACGTCCGTTTCAGTAATTGCATCAACATTGCATCAATATAGCTTCAAACTTTTCTTAGTGGGTAGGGCTTGAAGTCGAAGACGCGGTTACGAAAAAAAAAGATAGTTTGATTCCAGCATAAACATGGCTTATCGAAACGGATACTCAGACAACAGAGACAGCAGGGAGCTGGAGAGAGACGACAGGATCAGTGATGGGGGCAAACCGGCCCATATCATCGAACATTTGGCAACGTTCACCGTGGCCAAAGAAACTGGGATTATCTATCCCGCCGACGGGATGCGGAGGCTTTTGCAACTAGAGAAATCCAATGGGATTTGGTCGCAAAAAATGCAACTTTGTTTGGAGAATTCTTGGGTACTCATTTTGGATTATGAAACGGATGTAAGTATAGTTTTGTGAGGAATGACAATTTTCAATATTGAATTCTTGAAGAAACTTCATCATGTATATGTTGTTTGTTGTTTCAATAGTGCGAATTTCGTTAGACGAACTATCAGCGTTTCATTTTATGTTCTTTCATCCGTTTTTTGAATATATTACTTGTTTGACCTATGTAGATAATTTTTTATTTCCCTTCACTGATCCAGAGGTTCCTGCCAAAATGAAAATGTATGTAGGAAAAATGGGGGGAGTACAATGAATCTGCCTGACGAGTCTAGTAAGATTATTTTGTCTTGGCTTCTGCAATTCAAGAAATCCAATATGGGATTCGGTCGCAAAAAATGCAACTTTGTATGGAGAATTCTTGGGTAGGTACTCATTTTGGATTGTGAAACGGATGTAAGTATAGTTTTGTGGGAAATGACATTGAATTTGCGAAGAAACTTCATGGAAATTTTGTTTCAAAAACGTCTGAAAATTTGATAGGTAGTACCGTTAGCATGGAAAATTCTGAAATCTTCATTGGAACGGCGAATTTTCGTTTGACGGACTATAATAAGCGTTCCACTTCATGTTCTTTTATCCGTTTTTTAAATATATTACTTGTTTGACCTATGTAGATAATTTTGTATCTCTCATCACTGATGTAGAGGCTCGGCTAGAGGTTTCTGCAAAATGAAAATGTATGTAGGAAAAGGATAAATGGGGGGAGTACAATGAATCTGTCTGACGAGTCTAGTAAGATTATTTCCATTTTGTCTTGGTTTTTGCAATTCGAGAAATGGAATGGGATTCGGTCGCAGAAAATGCAACTTTGTATGTAGAATTCTTGGGTTCTCATTATGGATTACATAGTTTTGTGAGGAATGACAACTTTCAACATTGAATTCTCGAAGAAACTTCATCATGGAAATTTTGTTTCAAAAAGGTCTGAAAATTCTGAAGGTAGTACCGTTGGCATGGAAAATTCTGAAATCTTCATCGGAAGTGCGAATTTCGTTTGACGAACTATTAGCGTTCCATTTTATGTTCTTTCATACGTCTTTTAATTATATTACTTGTTTGACCTATGTAGATAATTTTTTATCTCCCATCACTGAGCTAGAGGTTTCTGCCAAAATGAAAATTTATGTAGGAATAGAGGGATTACAATGAATCTGTCTGGCGAGTCTAGTAAGATTATTTCCATTTTGTCTTGGCTTTTGCAATTCGAGAAATCCAATGGAATTCGATCGCAGAAAATGCTTCTTTCTATGAAAAATTCTCGGGTACTCATTTTGGATTATGAAACAGATGTAAGTATGGTTTTGTGAGGAATGACAATTTTCAACATTGCATTTTCGAAGAAACTTCATCATGGAAATTTTGTTTCAATAACGTCTGAAAATTCTGAAGGTAGTGCCGTTAGCATGGAGAATTCAGAAATCTCCATCGGAAGTGCGAATTTTGTTTGACGAACTATTAGCGTTCCATTTTATGTTCTTTCATCCGTTTTTTAAATATAGTACTTGTTTGACCTATGTCATTTGTTAACTCCCATCACTGAGATTTCTGCTGAAATGAAAATTCATTAATGAAAAAAGGGCGACAATCTGCCAGACGAGTCTAGTAAGATCATTTTCCTTTTGTCTTGGCTTTTGCAATTCGAGAAATCCAATGGGATTTGAACGCATAAAATGCAATTTTGTTTGGAGAATTCTTGGGTACTCATTATGGATCATGGAACGGATGTAAAAGTAGCTTTTTTAGAGATGACAATTTTCAACATTGCATTTTCGAAGAAACTTCATCATGGAAATTTTGTTTTAATAGCATCTGAACGTTTGGCGTACTATTTTATGTTCTTTCATCAGTTTTTTTCAATAAAATACTTGTTTGACCTATGTAAATCATTTCCATCTCATCACCGAGGTTTCTGCCAAAATGAAAATCCAACTAGGAAAAAAGGGGGGATTACAATCAATCTGCTTCATTTAGAATATTTCAATTTTTTTCTTGATTATCTATTTGTACTTCTATCTGATTGTCATAATTTGTTGCGCAATTCATAATTTTCCGAACTATTGTTTGCGGTTTGCATTGAATTGTTCTAATCTTTTGATGTATTACTAATCAATCACATTTTCGTGTTTGATGTTTTTATCACACATTTTACTTTCGTTTCATATATGAGATGGATAACAATGGAAGTTACTCTACTCATGGTTGTAAAATAGTTTCAAATGCTTGAGAGTTGTTGAATTAACTTACCTACCTAACATTGTCTTTTGACTTACTTCCATCATTATATTCATTATTATATTGCCTTGCCAAACATGACATAAAAATACTGTGTGTCTTTTTTCATGTAGAAGTTTCATTCAAAACATATTTTTCACTTATTCGATGTCTACAAAAAAAACTGTTGACTATGCCACTGCACTATTTCATATATGCACGAAGTTTAGGCAAAATTTCATATTCAGGGCTTCATATTTTCAGTTATCATCCTCCAAAAATAATGAAATTTTAAACATTTACTTCTTGAACCGTTTCCGAGTAAGCAATTACTTACTTCCGCATAATAGTAGTTTTGAGGTGCCTTATTTTCAAAATCCTATATAGAATTTTTTTTAAGTTGGTAAAAATGCATAATATGAAAAAATCAACACCTCTTCAGTTCAATAAACACGCACGGCACTGTGCGATATAATGGTCTCTGAAAAAATTATCATATTAATGAGTTATATAATACCAGTCCGAATTTGGTTGGAATCGCATGACTAATATCAGATGAAAAGTGCGCAATTTGATGTGAGTACATACATTTATATACAGGGAACGCAAAAAGTACTTTCCAAAATAGGTCACGGTGTAAATTTATCGATGATAGAACCATATCCTATTAACAAATATTTATAAGGTGTCCCATAAAACGAATTTTCAATACCCTGTGTATGAAAAATGTATAGGACACTTCTTCCATTTCTTTCAGAGTGTCATGGAAAGATTTCCGGCCAACTCGATACAAGAACCGACGGCTTTCATGAGTCAGGACCCCATGGAAATGTATAATAATATTTTAGTGTTCATTGTAACGAATTCTAATCAATCCCATCCACCAGAAATGCACATCTTCCAGGTGAGTACTCAAATGTTTCATATCTGTTTTTCTACACACAAGATGATACTTGAGTCTAGCCATAGCACCATAGCGAGGTAATATTGCGCCTCGCTCGCTGCTCCCTGGGCGCAAGAAACTGAAAGGACCCCGCACGAAAACACGGGAAATTGGCTCTCGGTCGAATGGGGAAGACCACTGATGGAAGAAATCCGTGCAAACCTCTTTCAATCGACGAATCATGATTTACGTTTGATCTATAATCAATATTATGAGTTGAAGTTGGAGGGAATCGAATCTATATATCGTTTTGAAATCAGCATATTTCATTCGTTATTTAGAAAAGCCAAATATGATGGTGGAGCCGTGACGTATTAGTCCCGCATTGTAGCTATCTCTCTCTGATACCTCGTCATTCTGCAGTGTTGCAGTGTGATTGGTGAGTTCAAGGACAATAGGCGTGTTTTGACTAAGACGTCGCACCAGTCTCACCAATGAATTGACAAAACTTCAAATGGCGCAGGGATTATGTGTTTTGAAATGGACATATTCTAATTCATTTTTTTCATTGTCTTAGCATGAATGAAAAAATTCAAAATTAATTCACTGGTAGTTTTTCAGTATAGAGTTCACGATAATGTCGTTTCAAAAAACCAGTGGTCTCCCCCATTGGCTGAAATTTTACTATGTTGTTGTGGGATGGCTCATTAGAAAAATATGTGAGTTTGAAAAATTTTGTATGTTTAGTTTCTGAGATGTAAGCCGACAAATTTCGTATAAACGTTGTAACGGGGTAGGATTGACAAAGAAAAAAACTGTTTTTTTAGTATAAATAGGACAAAATAAACTAGAAAACGTATTGATCGGAACTCAAATATATGTCTAGTTATGATCACATTAATTATAGTAAATCAGGGTGTATACGAGGCACGGTCAAAAAATTCATTTTACGGAAAAAAAATTCGAGCACTATTCCAAAACCAACAAGTTATATTTTGGCGAGATATTATAGTTTTAGTCTATTGTAGGCTTCGAAAACGTATTTTCATTCTTGATAACTGTCTCTGTTGGAAATATGAATTCTTTGAATTTTGTGGTATACCCCTTTTGGAAATCAATTGACAGCTAGTTTTCGATCACAAAAAAAGGGATTGATTGATACTGTTGATTGGATGAAAGCTGAGGTAACTCACTAGAGTAATTCAGTTGTACAATATTGCTTTTCATTTAGATACAGGGTGTGTTAGATTTTGTTAAAGATTATTTAAAATGTTTCAATTGAATATCTCGAAAACAGTTCCGTTAATTTGGATATCATTTTACTCACACTATTTTGAATATGTTGACTATCATGTTCAAAAAGTTTTTAAATTTTTTATGTTTCGTTTCTGAGATATGCATCCCTATAAATATTATATAAATATTGTAAACTCAAAAATTGATATCTCAGAAACGAAACATAAAAAATTGAAAAACTTTTTGCATATGATAGTCAACATATTCAAAATAGTGTGAGTGAAATGAGATCCAAATTGACGGAACTGTTTTCGAGATATTCAATTGAAACATGTTGAATAATCTTCAACAAATTCTAAAACATACCCTGTATCTAAATGAAAGGCAATATTGAAGAACTGTATTCACTAGTGACTTATACCTCAGCATTCATTCAATCAACAGTATCAATCAATCCGTTACTTTATGATCACAAACAAGTTGTCAATTGTTTTCAAATAGGGGTATAACACAGAATTCTAAAAATTCAGAGATAGTTATAAAGAATCAAACTACGTTTTCGAAGCCTACAATAGACTAAAACTATAATGTCCCACCAAAATATAAATTGTTGGTTTTGGAATAGTGCACAAATTTTTTTCCCGAAAAATGATTTTTTTGACCGTGCCTCGTATACACCCTGATTTACTATAGTTTATGTGATTATAACTAGACATGTTCGAGTTCCGATCAATACATTTTCTAGATTATTTTGTTTCATTTATACTAAAAAAACAGGTTTTTTCTTTGTCAATCCTACCTCGATACGACGTTTTTATTAACTTTGTCGGCTTGTATCTTAGAAACTTAACAAACAAAACTTTTTGAACTCACATATTTTTCTAATGAGCCATCCCACAACAACATAGTAAAATTTCAGCCAATTCGACCGAGAGCCAATTTCCCGTGCTTTCGTGCGGGGTCCTTTCCGGCTAATCCTGAGAAGAAACATAATTGAAATAGCGAATCACTATTGGTCTGACCAATTAATGTCTCCATAGTATTATTTCGATTAATTATTTCGAAAAACAAAAAAAGATTAGCTGGAGTAGGAATTGAACCCACGGTCTTTCCGCTCGATGGAAGGAACACTACTCTAATGACCACCACGCTTCTGGCGAAACAAACTACAAAACAATTTTAGGGAGCATGCCCTCCTTCATGTCGACAATTACGAAGATTGCCGAAGAGCGCAACGTTGCCAGGTCAAGAGGAAAATGCAGAAAACACAAGATTCACACCATGCCCACTTTTCATAGATTCCCACGATGACCAATTCCCACCATGCCCACCTTCCTTGGATTCCCACCATACCCACTTTTCATATATTCCCACGATGCCCACCTTCATGTCGACAATAACGAAGATTGCCGAAGAGCGCAACGTTGCCAGGTCAAGAGGAAAATGCAGAAAACACAAGATTCACACCATGCCCACTTTTCATAGATTCCCACGATGACCAATTCCCACCATGCCCACCTTCCTTGGATTCCCACCATACCCACTTTTCATATATTCCCACGATGCCCAATTCCCACCATGCCCACCTTCTTTGGATTTTCACCATGATGAAGGCGGGCATGGTGGAATTGGGCATCGTGGGAAAGTATGAAAAGTGGGCATGTTGGGAATTGGGCATCGTGGGAATTCGGCATCGTGGGTATCCATGAAAAGTGGGATGGTGGAAATTGGGCATCGTGGGAATCTATGATAGGAATCTTGTGTTTTCTTAATTTTTCTCATGACCTGGCAACGTTGCGCTCTTCGGCAATCTTCGTAATCGTCGACATGAAGGTGGGCATGGTGGGAATTGGGCATCGTGGAAATTGGGCATCGCGCTACGCACCTACAATTTTATACGCTCTTGACTTGCCACCATGGCATTATTTCCCGTATAGTGGTGCTATGGCTAGGCATATTGGGAATTTATCACGTGCCCAAAGTTAATACCAGGTGACCAGTTATATTCTGACCCATTTCAACTGTTTATATCTCCCAAACTAATCAAATTATCGTTGTGCGGTTTGGACTTCTCTATTTTGATATTCTTCAAGTTTTTTTGACTGGTTCACCTTCTCACCTGAACTTCCGGTTCTACCGGAAACAAACAAGCCATTATTCAGGTATAGGGCAACTTTGATAACATTGCATAATCTCATGAAACCATTCCACAAGCAGTATATGTTTCAGAGAGTTATAACTCTAATAGTTTTCTAGAAGAACATAACTTGTAATACATTGTTAGATAGAGAAAAGACCAGTCTTTCTGAATGTGCAAAAATATACAGGGTGATTCAATTGAATAAAAAAGTTGCCCTATACCTGGATTATTGCTTGTTTGTTTCCGGTAGAACCGGAAGTTGAAGTGAGAAGATGAACACGTCAAAAAAAAACTTGAAAAACATCAAAATAGACTAGTTCAAACCGCACAACGATAACTCAAATGGTTTCAGAGATATGAGCATTATCATAATTGAATCAATTTTTACACCTGTTTTTTCGGCAACTTTTTTCGCACGGTCATATCTGATCGTTTTAATTCGCTTGGGTGTTTTGGCGTGTTCATTTGAAGAATTGGTAAGATAAATCTTTCCATTTTGGGGAAAGAGTGTTGGTACCCGCCAATAATACGATTTTATACACTCGTTCCTGATATGCTTGATGATATCATTCTTCATTGTTATAAATAATAATAGGAATGATAAATTATCTATAGATACTGAATTATGACAGTATGATAAGATAAACTTATGAAAATAATGTTTTCTAAATGATCTCATCCATCATAATGAATGGATAAAGGATGATGTTTTATTTTCTGCGGAAATCGGGCAAAAAACAATTTCCGGGGGGTGTCCCGCTTTCAAATTGGGACAAACTGTTATTCTCAATGCTCCTGCATGAAAAAATATTTTGCTGTAAATTAGCTCACTTTTTCAAAGTACAGTGCTTCTTCATTCTTAGTCAAACTATCCATTTCTGAGGAGTCTCCTGCGACAGGTTGATTTTAATTTTCAATTAGCCGCATTTATGAGGAAAAATATAATATACAGGGTGATCCACGTTTGAGTTATGACGTCCGCCACTATTTTTTCAAATAGAACAAACACCCTATATATTATCCAATTTTTGGAATCTCCATAGAAAACTAAATTCAAAAATATATCACACTTAGGGTTTGTATACAGTGTGTCTGTTAAATAAACATACTATTTTTTCTGCAACCGAAAGAATTAACTACATATGCAATGCAACAAATAATCCGTTTGGTGAAAATATTCTACCTGCATTTACAGATCAGGTTTATGCAAATTTCAAGAATGTTCGAATTGTACTTTCAATATAAATACAATAGGTTAGTGAAATAGTGAGCATATCAACAATAATAATAGCGATTATTTATTTCTATCCATTCTTCACTGTGTTTGGCTCGGTAATCAAATGAAGGTAAACGATATCATTGTGTGAGACAGGAAATTATTGCTGGCCGTGATTATTCAAACACAAGTTATCCATCCCGAGAATATCGAATGAAATACAGATCAAACAAGTATGTGAATCTTGAAGGCTTTCCTGATCAAAACAAAAATACTTAACTACAATATGGTGTACGTATTTATACACTGTGTCCATAAAGTCACCCCCCCCTGGTTAACTTTAGAACGGATGGGATTTTTTTTTTCAATTTTTTCCTGCTCCAATGGTAGTTTCAGTGCTACATATTGTTCAAAAAAAAAAAAATGTATCCCTCAAAATGGCACCTGGGCGCCATTTTGGAAGATTTTTTTAAATGGAGTGGGGGGTCGAAAGATACCTCGATTGAAAGGTCTTTCGATTCTCTATACAACCTCAGAATCTCAGACGAAAATATTCATCCAAAACAAAATGGCGGATGATAACGTTTGAAATCTCACACCAGAATTCTTTCGACTAGATGGCTATTAAAGTGCTCGCATGTGATCTTCAAATCTCTATTGGCGTATAGAAGAGTTCTCTATCTATGAAGATATCAATAGGAAGCCATTTTGAAGAGAATAACATGGTAGTCACGTGGAATAAACATTGTTCTTTATTTTGAATAAATATTTCTAAAACCTTGCAGAACTTGGAAAGACAATCGAGCAAAGGTAATAATTGATTACCATGTTATTCTCTTCAAAATGGCTTCCTATTGATATCTTCATAGATAGAGAACTCTTCTATTCGCCAATAGAGATTTGAAGATCACATGCGAGCACTTTAATAGCCATCTAGTCGAAAGAATTCTGGTGTGAGATTTCAAACGTTATCATCCGCCATTTTGTTTTGGATGAATATTTTCGTCTGAGATTCTGAGGTTGTATAGAGAATCGAAAGACCTTTCAATCGAGGTATCTTTCGACCACCGACTCCATTTGAAAAAATCTTCCAAAATGGCGCCCAGGCGCCATTTTCGAGGATACATAATTTTTTTTTGGAACAATATGTAGCACTGAAACTACCATTGAAGCAAAAAAAAATTGAAAAAAAAAATCCCATCCGTTCAATAGTTAACCAGGGGGGGGGGGGGTGACTTTATGGACACAGTCTATATCTCAGCATGGGTATCAAATGCCAAATCTGCCGAAATCGGGAACAAATCAGGTATGCGTCCCAAACCAAATAACCAACCGTAACAATGTTGTTTATTCTTGATGACCTAGTACATCCTTTTTAGTTCAACTGTAGCTCCTAGGAACTGAAAGTGTTGCCTAACATATCTATGTTTGTGTCAGTAATAAAAACGTCTATTCAAGAGCTACTTTTGGTATTAAAATAGACGACTTCGGGTGGGGTGCAGAAAAAGAATATTATCACCACGGGACCTTATACTCCTCGGCTGAAGTCTCGGGATATGATCTTGGTCCCTGGGTAATAATGATATTCTTTACTACCTTGGTGTATAAATAATTATTATTCGAACTATCCGTTTCTGAGAAATCTCCTGAGATGAGTCGATTTTTATTTTCAATTTGCCACATTCCAAAAATGAGTTATCACGTCCGTGGCGATTCTAGGTATCTCCATGATAAGCTGGATTCAAAAATACATCACATTTAGTGCTCTAGTTGAATGAAGTTGCCATTAGAAAAATACCGATGACGTAGTTCCTCCCACACGAATCGTTCTGTACATATCAATTGAATTTAAAAGAATGCCCGATTGAAAATAAAATTCGACGGCTTCGAGCGTTCTTTACGAAAATTATTCCATAATTTTTCAACGAATTTATCCATATACTTTACGAGAGTATTCAATTCATCGGGCTCACTGTATACAAACCCTATGTGTAATATATTTTTGAATTCAGCTTTCCATCGAGATCCCAAAAATTGGAAAATACATTTGGAAAAATTGTCGTGGACGTCATCACTCAAAAGTGGACCACCTTGTATATTTAGTTTTTCCTTTCAAACGTGACAAATTGAAATTAAACATCGAACTATCCCAGGAGATTTCTCAGAAATGGATGTAGTTTGTCTAAAAAAAGAATTTATAAACTTCTTTAAGAGATCACTTAACTCAACGGACGCTCTGTATACAAACCCTAAATAATATATAGGGTGTTCCATTCGAAATAATTATCGCGGACCTTATAACTCAAACGTGGATCACCCTGTATATTTGATTTTTACTCATAAATGTGGAAAATTGAAAATAAAAATCGACCTGTCTGAAAAATAGATAGTTTGGCAAAAAATGAATTCATTCTGTATTTTACGAAGGCACTATATTTCCTTTATACATATTTGTTTTCATCAACTAATGTTGCCTAGTACCCTATGCAACTTTCTAACATTGATAATGGAAATCAATCTGTTATCCAATATACCTGCATCATTATATTTCCTGATAATAATTTGATCTCATTCTATAATCTTTCATTGCCTACTTGATTAGTATAATTACTTGGCTCATTCTAGGTCTAAAAGTTTATATGAACATGATTATGTGCCCTATGTCCTATTGAGATAGAGCATGGTGAATTGGAAATATAGGTAGTGTATATCCCTAAAGTAACGCCCCCTTTCAACTTTTGAATCTTGATTTGATTTCGAACATACAGGGTGCATCGTGTGCCAAATTGAAATGGTCGAATGGTCATGCCCTGTGGAATATTTTTAATCGTCTTTTTATCTGTTCATCCAAAAAAGACCCAAATTCCACATTCAAATTCAAATTTTGAAAAAAGTATAAGGCGTAGACTCTGGATTTCAATTCTATTCAGATATGTATTGTGTTAGAGTACTTTTAAATACAAAACTAGTAAGTGACATGTCAGTTTTTTTTTAAATTTACTCGCAAAGTTTCGAAATAGGTGAATCTCAAATTAAAGCTGTGACTTTACATGGCTGCAAAAAAAAACAAAAGCGACCAGGATCTTCCAACTTCCTCAAAAGTTCTCTAGTCTATCCTCTTGCTAATGATGTGTCACATGCCATAAATATTTTTTTAAAACTTTGTAAATTCGCTAGAATTGTGAATCGAGTCACATAAGGCAAATATTCAGAATTATGATTTAAAAAATTATTTCTGTTTGAATGATACCTGAATCTTTTAAATTTGTTATCTTACTCTTATGAGGTGAAATCAGTCTCGTATCTCTATTGTTTCGTGGATTATATTTGAAATAAACAAAAAATAAAATTGCATTTTCAACATTTATTTCGCATTCATTTCACAAATCTCACAAATCCTGCTCAAATTGTTGCGAATGCAGGCACGACATCTGTTTCGTATTTCGACAGTTGTTGTTCGAAGTCGTATTTCCTCCTTAAGGGTATCGAAGGCGTATACCAGTCCTTTGGCAGGTCCCCAGACATAAAAGTCTGACGGAGTTAAGTCTGGGGAACGTGGCGGCCATACAATAGGGCCATCGCGCCCGATCCACGCATGAAAGAATCGCGGAGTACGATGAAATGAACACGTTAGGTAGCAGAGGCAGTGATGTCTCGACTAAAGAATTATGAGATAGAGTAGGCCCTGGTCGGTGGCAGTTCGTGATTTGTTCAAACAGATTTACGTTATGCACCTCAGTTTCTGGAGTAACAGTTACGCAAAAATAATTTTTCAGATCATTCTCAATAACAGCCTTATGAGACTTGCTTGACATTTCTAGCGAATTCACAAAGTTGTTAAAAGATATTAATGGCATATGTGACACATTATTGGAAAGAGGATGGACTAGAGAACTTTTGAGGGAGTTGGAAGATCCTGGTCGCTATTGGTTTTTTTTATAGCCATGTAAAGTCACGGCTTTAATTTGAGTTTCACATATTTCGAAACTTTACGAGTGTATTAAAATAAAAACTAGATAACTTATGTCACTAGTTTTGTATTTAAAAGTACTCTAACATAATACACATCTGAATAAAATCAAAATCCAGAGTCTACGCCTTATTCTTTCTTCAAAATTTGAATTTGAATGTGGAATTTGGGTCTTTTTTTGATAATCAGATAAAAAGACGATTAAAAATAATCGACAGGGCATGAAAGGTATTAACTAGTCTTGAAGGATAGCAGATGACCCCTTCATTCGACCATTTCAATTTTGCACACGATGCACCAAACACCCTGTATATTGATCCTGAAATAATAGGCGAGTGGTCTGATAATTAATTATTGGCATTCAATTACTACACTGTGTCGTTAGGAACCAGAATTCATTTTTGCATTACTTCCCACGCTTTTTTTATGTAAATAATGAGTCTATGCGTTGTGCGAAATTGTTAAATTTCAGAGCTCATTTCGAACGAACCTTCATTGCCGCCATTTGGCGATACGTCGAGTAAATGGTGACGTCAGTTTTTATGCTCTTTCGTTATTGGTCAGATAATCATCACTTCCCACTCATGAGGCAATATTGTCAAGTCACCAATTATAATCAAGTTATCAAAGAGATGTTAGAGTCCTGTCGTTGAATGAAACATAAAAGGAGGAACCCATGATATTTTAGTTCATTCTTGACTTTTTGTAGCAACCAGCATGTCCAAATATTTCTTATTCTCCATAACAAAATATCATGTGAATGTTGAAGACTTGGCAACATTGTGCTGAATGCTGAGAACTGACAAGACCACGCCCACAAGTCGTACGCCGTGGTTGTCACGTTCACCAATTCAAAATGTCCTCTAGTGTTAATTATATTGAATACCTAATTATTATTCACACAAATTTATTATAAGCAATATGCCAAAAATCATAAGGGAAAATTTTGAGACAATTGAGGACAATTAGGAATATTACCAATACTCAATTGAGAATTTATGAATTATCGAATCACTAATATTTCTGAAGTTCCCAATCGTATTTCAACACATGGCAACTGTGCTATGCCCCTACTTACAAGACCTTGACGTCAGTTTTTACTGGCGGTAAATTTCTAGCCGTTTGAAAATTACCGTGGCATTATTAATGATTTAGCACCTAAAAATCGATCAAAAAATGGGCGTGTTTTTCATTCCATCGAAGAAAGTGCGCACTGATAGATGCGGTTTTTTGTCGTACAGTCACCAATTGTTCTGTTGGAATTTATGCTGGAAGGATTGAACAATGGTTTATACAACACATTGATGGAAACACGGATTTTGTTGTGTGTCAGTCATCATGTATCTTGAGAATCAGAAAAGGCTAATTCGACTTTATTGATTAACACTGACTCTTTCTTCTAAAATCTCTCAAGAATCTCAAAAATCCTCAATATTAATTGTTTTCTATCAAATCAAAACAAAAAACAACACTAAAATGTGTCAACTGTCATGTCAATCTCCTCCAAACTGCTGGATTCTCGAAAAGCGATTTAAAAGTGCGCATTTTATTACAACAGTTTGATGGATGTCCATCAACATTCCAGCGGAATTTTGCAACAGTTTGATGGTTTCTTCGATTCATGCGCATGATAAAATGTTGGAATGAAAAACGCACCCAATTGTTAATAAATATGAAATTGAAAGGTGTTTGAGTGATGATTCTATTCAGGAAAAAATAGTCCATTCGCCTATTCCCATAGCATTCTAGGCCAATATCTTCTCTAAATTCCTACCTTGGCATTCAAAGAGTTTCTTCAAAATAGAAAATGTCTGTCTATGCCATGAAACATGCCCGAGTCCACATGAGGGATCTTCAACTTCTCATGTACCTTTGCACGTATTCTAAAGGGCTTTCACGCTGGGTTGATAGTGACGTCAATATGTCAACACATACAGTGTTGCCAGTTGAAAGGAAATGACTAAATGACCAACCGCCCGAATATGGATATGTCTAGTGTTACGATCGTCGGACGTTATAATGTTTTTTGGAACCAACTCAAAAGCCGTCCATTTATGTATCAAAATCAGCACTTGAAGTTGACAAATGAACTTCAATATTTGTGTTTAACGAGGTGTTTAATGAACCATGCACCTAAACAATATACTGAATATGAAATTTAATGATAATGAAATTCTTATAAAGAATAATAACTTGAAGAATGATTCATTATATAACAACATCAACAAATAATCACAGATATTGACATTAAAAATAACTTATTTTTCTACCAATACACAATTATGTCTTGAATTTTATAAAAGTGATCAGTATTCACATTTATTGAGTGAAAATAATAACAACTTCGAATTCAATTTTTAGGTTATCTAATCGTTTTGAATGTTCTCCAATTACTATAAATTGGTGACATGAAATAGAAATTCGATCAATTGATTTTATTTCATGGGAAAATAAATAGGAGTGCATCTACTTATATTGGAAATTATGAAATAGACAACAAGAGTTGTTCTTACTTCAATATTCTCAATATAATTCATGAGGAAAACCCACAAAAACTCATGAAACCACTATGTCATTACAATAAACTAACACAAATCATATTTGGATCATTCGGACAACACAAAATATCATTATTGATACCATCATTCAACTTACATCTCTCACAGCAGTCATCGGAAGTAATGGACCATCTTCTGCGCTTACGCACTCAATGGTTTAGGCATTTTGAATAAATCTAATGTCACCTATGATCCACAAATAAATCACAAACAATTCCTTGAAAGTACAAATTGTCAGTAATGAATAATTCGCAGAGATCAGCTGATCACAACAAATCGCTTCTAGAAATGTCAAATAAATCTGGCATCGGTGTACAGTTTTGCCAACTTAAATCGATAACGCGGTTCGCCCATTTCGAAAGTTACTAGTATTTTTCGATGTACAGTTTTGGCACGACATTGTTACCAAGTATTGCGCAACTATCAACCCAGCGTGAAAGCCCTTTACTAGATATGTCTCTAAAGGCTAGATTGCCCTTCCCACCTATGAATCGATTGTTAGCTGACCTAGTGCAACTGATGAGGCTTGGCAAACCGAAACAGACTGTCTTCATGTGCTGACAATCAATTCACTAAAATCCCCAAAGGTGGTCTTGGGATTTTCTGTCCTTCAACACTTGTCAGTGGGACATTTTAGGATTTCTGAGGCCACTAGATGCAATTACATGATCGAATGATCATGTGTCATCCACTGACATAACTACTATTTTGATTAGTGCTGCGCGATATTAGATTTCACATATCGATTATTGATAAGTCAAAACATTTCGATAAGTTCGATATATCGATAAATTCGATAAATCGATAAATATCGATATATTGATAGATATTGATACATAGATAGTTATTATCGATATATCGATATTTTTCAAATTATATATCGATATTTGTGAAATTATATATCGATATACAGATTTTTTCCCACGCCTTACTCTAAATAATCTTATTTTAATCCAAACCTATAAAGGTTATGAAATATTTGACCAAATTAATTAAATCAGCATAAAAACTAACTAGCTACCTACCTACGCAATACGGGCTGATTCACGGTGGAGAACGCAACGTAGGATTATACTGAAAATTTGGTTTCTTGGAAAATTAGTTGTGTTCTATCGACATATTCTCAACACTGCGACGTTGCCGCTTATATTGAAAAGTAGCAACATCTTTGATTTTTTGAATAAGAGACCCTATACAGTGAGCGGCAATATTATGGAACAAATTCATTTAAAACTCAGGCCTGTGTTTCTTGGGAAAACGCTCGGACAGGTCGATTTTTATTTTTTCCTGCCGTTTTTATGGTAGTAGATTCATTTATACATACAGTGTGTCCCACTTACCATGCTCACCATGGGTATCTTTTTAACGGTGAGAGATACGAGGTCGGTTAAATGGCACCAAATGTGGAGTTTGTCAAGGCCAACTATAATGTGAAAAAATATAAATATTAAATCAATTCGTTTTCGTTTTATTCGCAAAAAACAGATTTTGATCATTTTCATGTCTCCTCCGTAACTTCTTTATTTATGAAAATATTCGAATAAGAATTTCACATTCTCATGGCAGTTTTTCAAAGTGATTTCGAAAAAATATGAAATTTATACCAACTCTTCTAGAATTTGAGATATCAGCACCAACTTTAGTTTTTCAAATGTAGGTCATAGCTCACTATGACTTAGTTACAAATAACTTTTTTTTCTCTTACAGATAATATGTCGCAGTAATATTTTTGTGTTGATAACAACGGAGTTATCGTCATTTATACAAGAACAAAAAATTATTTGGAAGCCCCCATCTTGAATTTATAAATTTCAACAAAAAATCATGATCTCCGACCTCAAAAACCCCCACTTACCAATTTTGAATGGAATCGGACCAAATCTTGTCCGCCATCATTTTAAAAAAATGGCTGCTCCAAGATGGCGGACAAGATTTGGTCCGATTCCATTCAAAATTGGTAAGTGGGGGTTTTTGAGGTCGGAGATCACGATTTTTTTGTTTAAATTTATAAATTCAAGATGACGGCTTCCAAACAATATTTTGTTTTGTATAAATGACGATAACTCCGTTGTTATCAACACAAAACTATTACTGCGACACATCATCTGAAAGAGAAAAAGAAGTTATTTGTAACTAAGTCATAGTGAGCTACGACCTACATTCGAAAAATTGAAGTTGGTGCTGATATCTCAAATTCTAGAAGAGTTGGCATAAATTTCATATTTTTTTCGAAATCACTTTGAAAAACTGCCATGAGAATGTGAAATTCCTATTTGAATATTTTCATAAATAAAGAAGTTACAGAGGAGACATGAAAATGATCAAAATCTGTTTTTTGCGTATAAAACAAAAACGAATAGATTTTATCAAAATATTTTCTCTCATTATAGTTGTCCTTGACAAACTCCACATTTGGTGTCATTTAACCGACCTTGTATCTCTCACCGTTAAAAAGATACCCATGGTGAGCATGGTAAGTGGGACACACTGTATACTATACTTTATTGAAGTTATCTTCTGTTCATGATGATATTCAAAATGACTCTACCTTATAAGATATTCAACAACAATCTAATTTCATAATTTCATTTCTTCCAGTATATAAATTATATGACTTCTGTCACTGTCCATCAATTTTATGTCTACATCATTTATATTTTTTATACTCATTATTATTATTCCAATTTATACCTTTTAACTCACATTGCAAGTAAGTTCTTGTTTTTGTTGAATTGAATAGTAACAAAATGTTTCATATACTATATATTGTTTCAGCCTTGAAGAAGAAAATGAAAATTTTCGAAAGCTTGGCATAGGGTGGCTCAAAAATAAGTTATGATGATCAATTTTTTTACATGGAAACATTGTTTTTTTATTTGATTTTTGAATTCAGCGTACCATTCTAAGTATGTTTCATGTATCGCATCATTGAGATTTAACAAAAAAAATGGTTTGAAAAAATGAAAATGATGGTCGTAACTCTTTCTTGAGTCACAATTAGGTCGATTTTTAATTTTAGATGGCGATTTTTTCATTAATCGTGCGAAAATGATGACGTCACCAGTTCTGACACGGTGACGTCATCGTTGATTTCTTTCAATTGACATTTAGGTCTTGTAATACCTCATTGAAAGGTCTATCAATAATGTATTCAGCAGTATCATACTTAACTGTTCAATTTCAATGATGCGATACATGAAACATACTGAGAATTTTACGCCGAATCTATCACACTTGGTTTTAAGCGGGAATGGTAACAAATATATAGGGTGTGAAAAATCGAGATTTTTAAACTTCAAGAATTTCTTGTATCGTAACTATTCATAATTAGTCAAAACGGTTTTATGTCCCTATCTCACCTTCTCATGTACTATCAATTGATATTCAATTGAAATAGATATAGGGTGGTTGAAAATCTCAATTCAGAACCACCCTGTACCTATTTCAATTAAATATCGATTGATAGTAAATGAAAAGTTGAGATAGGGACATAGAAACCGTTTTGACCAATTATGAATAGTTTCGACACAAACAAATCTTAAAGTTGAAAAATCTAGATTTTACACACCCTATATCTCTGTAGTTGTCACTGCTAGACCCCAAGTGTTATAGGTCAATGAAATCAGCTCTTCAAGAAGAATCTGAAAATGGAATAATATACAGGGTGTCCTATACAAAAATATCAAAGTTGTTGCTACTTTTCAATATAAGCGGCAACGTTGCAGCGTTGAGAATATTTCAGGTCGATAGAGCACAACTCATTATCCAAGGCACCAAATTTTCATAATAACCCCAAGTTACGTTCTCCAGAAACGACTTATGTGCCTTCCACCGTTAATCAGCCTGTATACAGGGTGTCCCACTAAGGTCGGCGAGGTACGATATCATGGAAACCATAAACCTCAGGACTTCGAGGGAAAAAAATTAAGAACTAAATCGGCAAAGAAAAATTGATAGAAAATATTTTCAAGTTCATAAAACGACCGCTAGGGAGCGCAATCTTTATGATAAAACAAAAAATTCAATTTTTCCCGAAAATCACTAAATTAAGGTACTGTTTCAATGACGAAAATGCAGAGTTCATTGAAATTCGCGTCATTTTGTTCCCGGACTTTTTTTCATATCTTGAAAAATGAAGGTGGAGGGAACTGGTGGAGAAATCATCTTTGAAAACACTTTATCTCCGATATCCTTTCTCCAAATTGGATCAACTTGGGCTCATTTGGGAGAGAATTTCACACCAATTTGAACACTGAATTTGACATTGATCTCTAGTTCACACAGTGTCTACTAGATGGCGTCGTTCTATCAAGATTCTGATATTTTTATTTTTTCCAAAAAAATCAAATGGGATGCTACATATTTTGATCACCAGATCCAAAACGCATAAAATTAGCTACATTTTGGCGGAAACCGCGATTCGATATATTCATCCGTTTTCGAGTTATTTTATTCAAAAGAAATCATGTTCACATTACAAATCTCCTATTCCTCTACTTTTATCGTGATACCTATAGAAACAATCATACTTCAATGCAGATAGTTGCTAACTGTAATAAGTATGAAGTTTGACATCAGTGAGGAGATGGTAATTGCATCAATTATTATTATTTTGCACATGGAACGATAAATAAGCATTTTAATCCATAGCGCAGGTGAATATGATGAAGTTGCTAATTCTTTCGTTCAAATGCAGTTTTACTTAAGATAACACAAATCAGAGAATTTGTTCAAGATTGAACATGATTTTTTTTAATAAAATTTTGTTATTCGAGAATAACTGGATAACGGATAACGATATCAAATCACGGTTTTCGCCAAAATGCAGCTAATTCAATGCATTTCAAATCTGTTGATCAAAATATGTATCATTCCATTCGATTTTTTTTGGAAAAAAATAAAAAAAACGGAATATTTGGTGAACGACGCCATCTAGTAGACGCTGTGTGAACTAGAGATCAATGTCAAATTCAGTGTTTGAATTGGTGTGAAATTCTCTTCCACATGAGCCCAAGTTGATCGAATTTGAAGGAAGGATATCGGAGATGAAGCGTTTTCTAAAATGATTTCTTCACCAGCTTCCCCCACCTTTATTTTTCAAGATATGAAAAAAAGTCCGGAAACAAACTGACGCGAATTTCAATGAACTCTGCATTTCAGTCATTGAAACAGTATCTTAATATAATGGTTTTCGAGAAAAATTCAATTTTCAGTTTTATCATAAAGATTGTGCCCCCTAGCGGTCGTTTTATGAGCTTGAAAATATTTTCTATCAATTTTTCTTGGCCGATTTAGTTCTTAATTTTTTTTCCTCGAAGTCCTGAGGTTTATGGTTTCCAAGATATCGTACCTCGACGACCTTAGTGGGACACCCTGTATATCTTGGCTATCTTTAGTGCCAAAGTATATCGGCCCAAGACCTGGCCGAGGACCTGATGCAGCTGCGCATGGGCAAAGCGCCAACGCGCAGCCGCAAGAGCAGCATCCCGCCGCCGACGTTTCGCGCCCCACAGAACATCGTCAACCCGACGCGCGAACTTCCCAGGGACAAGGAGAGGGACAGAGAGAGGGACAAGGAGAGGGATAGAGAGAGGGACTATCACGGCTCGGACTCGGAACTGACGGCGAACAACGACGACGCCAGCTCGACGACGAGCGAGAAGTACGAGCGGGACGTGACGATACTCAACCACTGTTTCGACGACATCGAGAAGTTCATCGCCAGACTGCAGCACGCGGCCGCAGCCGCCAGGTATGACGGTTATAATAATAATAATAATAATAATTTTTATTGCATTTGAATTACATATCACAAACATATAACAACAAATACATTGGTAATATACACAAGCCAGTCTCAGTTAACATTCAGAAATAGGACAAAAAATGGATATACAATGTGTCCCACTTACCATGCTCACCATGGGTATCTTTTTAATGCTGAGAGATACGAGGTCGGTTAAATGACACCAAATGTGGAGTTTGTCAAGGCCAACTATAATGTGAAAACATATTTTGATGAAATCTATTCGTTTCTGTTTTATACGCAAAAAACAGATTTTGATCATTTTCATGTCTCCTCCGTAACTTCTTTATTCATGAAAATATTCGAATAGGAATTCCATATTCTCATGGCAGTGATTTCGAAAAAAATATGGAATTCATACCAACTCTTCTAGAATTTGAGATATCAGCACCAAAACTTTAGTTTTCCAAATGTAGGCCATAGCTCACTATGACTTAGCTAAAAATAACTTTTTTTTCTCTCACAGATGATATGTCGAAGTAATAGTTTTGTGTTGATATCAACAGAGTTATCGTCATTTATACAAAAACAAAAAATTATTTGGAAGCCGCTACCTTGAATTTATGAATTTTAACAAAAAAATCATGATCTCCGACTTCAAAAACCCCCACTTACCAATTTTGGATGGAATCGGACCAAATCTTGTCCACCATCTTGGAGCAGCCATTTTTTTTAATTTCAACAAAAATTCCATAATGTATTGTCACCGAAATCATGAGCACCTGCCAAATTTCAAGTTAATCGGATGTAATTCAATGTTCTGCGTGGCATTAACCAGGAAAATAGTTATTTTTCTCTCGAAATCTACCATTGTTGCGTGGAAATGACTTTGAGCTTTTTGTATTTTTTTAACATTTTATTCCACTTTGAGCATTGTGGCTATTCCGTAGTTGGAGATAAAAATGTTTTGAGGAAGTATGGGTTTTTTGATTCTCATTAGTAATAATTCAGAACCTACATGAATTTATATTGATTAACAACTTGAAACAACTTCTAAAAATTAATAACGCATATTCCCACCATGTTTTTTAATTTCTTATGAAACTTGTATGTTCTCTTGAAAACAAGATACGGAAAGGATCACACTTCAATCCGAAATATAATAAAGTTAAGTTTAATGACCCACTTTTCCACAGGGCGTCAGAAAGTTACCATGGTGAAACATGAATATATGATTTGATCGAAACACCAAAATTGGACAAGTCTTGAAAAATATATAAGGCGATCAATTGAGGCCGTTTTTTTTTAGTGTGCGTATCTTTGTCGATAAGAAAATCTTCCTTCGACAATAGAGCACATTTTTGATTGATTGATCTGATCGCAGAGAGCTGGAACGCCGCCGCAAATCCCGGAAGAACAAAAAGCGCGACATGGGCGACGGCATGCTCACCATGCGCACCAAACCGCCGCCCGAGAAGGAGTTCGTCGACATCTTCCAAAAGTTCAAGCTCTCCTTCAACCTGCTCGCCAAACTCAAGGCGCACATCCACGACCCGAACGCGCCCGAACTCGTCCATTTCCTGTTCACTCCGCTCGCGCTCATCGTCGAAGCTGCGCACGACACCTATTTCGAGCTGCGCGTGCCGCACAACGTGGTGGCGCCGCTGCTGACGCGCGAGGCGGTCAATCTGCTCATGAACTGCGTCACGAGCAAGGAGACGGAGCTGTGGCATTCGCTCGGCAGCGCGTGGCTCATACCGAGGTAAGGTGAAAGATACTAATCCTAAATCACTAAACTATACACAGAGGACTTTTTTTTATTTATTATGTTCAACACATATATTTTTTTGTCGCTTGGAGCGCACGAAAGGGAATTCCTATAATGTTCAAAGAACATCGTGCGTTCCTAGGGAGGATATAGGGACAGGAGGTAGGTATTGGAATTTTTTTTGAGCTTTTGGAGATTATATGTTGTTGGGAATACTTCCACAGGCAATGAATTCCAGAGCCTAGCCGTTCTATGGATGAAGGAGTCTTGATAAAGTGCTGTTCGACATCTTTCGAGGTTGACAACGAAAGAATGTGCTGACTGGGCTCGTCTAGTTCGTCTGATTTGTATTGCTAGTGAAGGGATGATAGCAGAGATTTCCGAAGAACATTTCCCGTGGAAGTATCGATAGAAAAGTGAAAGGTCGGTGTTCCAATGATGTCAAAGAGTGAGTGAGTGTGGCGTCACCCACCAGGCGAATGGCTCTTCTCTGAGTGGAATCTAAGAGCATCAGCGTATGTCTTGGTGCTGAACCCCATATGTGGAAACAGTATTCAAGAACAGGCCGTATCTGCGCTTTGTAGATCATGAGAAGCTGTTGAGGTGTAAAGTAGCTTTTCGCACGGAACAAGAATCCGAGTTTTTGTGAAGCAGCTTTTGCGATGGATCTGACATGATTATCCCATGAAAGAGTGTTGCTGATGGAAATGCCGAGCATAGACATGGTGGGCTTGGTGGGGATGGTGGAGCCAGACATTACAATATCGGGCATACTGAGTTCCGCCTTTCTAGAGAAAATGCAGGCTTGAGTTTTGGTGGCGTTGAATTCAACTAGGTTGTTTGTTCCCCAGGCTGTGATTTTTGCAAGGTCTTCATTGACAGCATTGACCTGCCTGCGCCGTGAGTTCTTAGTTTCCTGGGAAGAAATGGGAATTCTGGAAGAGAACGCAGTATGGAGGGTACTATCATCTGCAAATCTGTGGATGGGGCAAGTTGTTACTCCCAACAGATCATTGATATGAAGCAGGAATAATGTTGGTGCCAAAATTGAACGCCGGAATTGATGCCAATGGTATTAGACGATACACCGTCCACCACCACGTGAAGCGATCTGCCTGAAAGAAAACTCGATAAGAGATGGCATAGCGATAAGAGATGGCATGGAATAGGTTCATTATCCTTATTCACAACTCTATTACTATTCTTGAATATTTCCAGGATTTTGTATACAGTATAGGTATCACCTCTAGTGAAGCACTCATGTTCTTTCGTTATTGTTAAGTTAGGATTCTGAAATTTGAAGGAGCTGGAGATATACTGAAAATAAACACTATGACAAGGTCTTCAGTGATATTCACAGCCATGGAACCACCCACATTCCCGGAAAATGATATTAGGAGGCACGATGGGTTGGAAATTACTTCGGTTTCGAAATCAGGATTCACTAACTACCTATTCACATTTTTCCTGGAAAATTTTCAGTTCTGAAAAATTGAATGTTGTCACACTTTTCATGAATAACGTAATTGTTAAGGTAGGGTGCTGAAATTTGCCGGAAAAAGGAATAGTCCAAAGATGAAATCGATGACGTAAAATACGGGACAAAATTTAATATTTCAGAACTGAAATTGTTCAAGGAAAATATGAATAGTCAGTGAATTGGACGTCCTGATTTCGAATCCAAAGTGATTTTCAACCTATCTTGCCTCCTAATATCATTTTCCGGAAATGTGGGTGGTTCCGTGGCTGTTGGCGAGCAGTTTATATCATTGATGATGACTCCACTTCGTCATAGTGTTTATTTTCAGTATATTTCCTGCTCCTGCAAATTTTTGAATCCCAACCCATTTGGCGGGAGAATCACTAACGACACTAACGTTGTTTTCTGTTAGATTAGAGACACAAGTGTGTATTGATTCGGTATACTCGTGAAATTCTAAGTTGATCTTGAAGGGTTTTGAGGAAAAATTCAGCAGTTTTTGAAAACTGGCGGGAAAATCAGTATCTTTGTAATCCGTTCGATTAGGGACACAAATGTGCGTTGATTCGGAATCCTCGTGGCATTTTATGCCGATCTAGATGGTTTCCAATGAGAAGTTCGATAAAATATATACAGGGTGTCTGCTAAAAGGAGGTCAATCCATTAACCATATATTCCTTGAACAAAAATAATATGAGTTTCTAAATACCATTTTTCATTTTAGCCCTTCATATTCGATATACAGGGTGTCAAAGTTGGAAATTAAAAACTGTTTTTTTTCTAATTACTCGCGTAATTAATAAGATATTAATCTCAAAATTTGTACATACTTCAGCACAAAGAGTTACATCGTGTGAGGAAGACAAAACAGAAAATAACTGTCAAATATTCAAAATACTGGGGTTCAAGTACACACTTACCCCCATATTTTTCTTGTTCGTGCGCTAATGACTTCTTATCTATTTTTCTTCAAGTGTTCAATCATTTTTGAGTATTTTTAGATTTTTGTAAAATTCCAATAAAATTATTTGTTTTTTTAGATAATTCGAAAAGTACTGGTTATTGTTTCATGCCTCGCGGCTTACGGTAATCTCATAATGTTCACATACTCCTATTTATTTCGTCGAAATTGGAAGAGGGCGGATCTTTTTACGTACAAAAAGGTAAATATGGAAATACCGGGTGCTCAGAGCAAATGTACTAAAATAATTTTTACAGAAAAAAAAATTGAAAAATTGTAAAAATTATTTTAATACATTCGCTCTGAGCACCCGGTATTTCCATATTTACCTTTTCGTACGTAAAAAGATACGCCCTCTTCCAATTTCGACGAAATAAATAGGAGTATGTGAACATTATGAGATTACCGTAAGCCGCATAGGCATCAAACAATAACCAGTACTTTTCGAATTATCTTAAAAACAAATGATTTAATCGAAATTTTACAAGAAACACAAATTACTCAAAAATGATTGAACACTTGAAGGAAAATAGATAGGAAGTCATTAGCGCACGTACAAAAAAAATATGGGAGTAAGTGTGTACTTGACCCCCAGTATTTTGAATATTTGACAGTTATTTTCTGTTATGTTTTCCTCACACGATGTAACTCTTTGTGCTGAAGTAATGTACCAATTTTGAGATTGATATCTTATCAAATACGCGAGTAATTAGAAATAAACAGTTTTTAATTTCCAACTTTGACACCCTGTATATCGAATATGAAGGGCTAAAATGAAAAATGGTATTCAGAAACTCATATTGTTTTTGTTCAAGGAATATATGGTTAATGAATTGACCTCCTTTTAGTGGACACCCTGTATAGGGTGAGTCAAGCTGCATAACGCATCGGGCTATAATGGCCAAACGGTGAACTTTCTGAGGAATAATTTTATTCAGGCGAAATTATGTCGATCTGGACTACATTTTGGAAATGGTGTGATGAATACAGAGTGTCTCGGGAAAAGGTGGCATATTTTTTAATTTTTCTAAAAATGTAAGGTATTAACATAACCTTGATATCATTGAAGCACGATAATTTACCAGTGTACTTCGAATATTTCGAGCTAATAGATGGGACATAAGTGATCGATTAATATTATACGGGGTGTTTTATATTGTCAGGCACTGTCATTTCAAAATATATGCCACCTTTACTCGAGACACTCTGTAATCATTACACAATTTTTAAAATGTAATCCATTTGGCCATTTTAGCCCGATGCGTTCAGCTTGACTCACCCTGTCTATACAGTGTGTCCCACTTACCATGCTCACCATGGGTATCTTTTTAACGGTGAGAGATACGAGGTCGGTTAAATGACACCAAATGTGGAGTTTGTCAAGGCCAACTATAATGTGAAAAAATATTTTGATAAAATCTATTCGTTTTTGTTTTATACGCAAAAAACAGATTTTGATCATTTTCATGTCTCCTCCGTAACTTCTTTATTCATGAAAATATTCAAATAGGAATTTCACATTCTCATGGCAGTTTTTCAAAATAATTTCGAAAAAAATATGAAATTTATACCAACTCTTTTAGAATTTGAGATATCAGCACCAACTTTAGTTTTTCGAATGTAGCTCATAGCGCACTATGACTTAGTTACAAATAACTTTTTTTTCTCTTACAGATGATATGTCGCAGTAATAGTTTTGTGTTGATAACAACGGAGTTATCGTCATTTATACAAAAACAAAAAATGATTTGGATGCCGCCATCTTGAATTCATAAATTTTAACAAAAAAATCATGATCTCCGACCTCGAAAACCCCCGCTTACCAATTTTGAATGTAATCGAACCAAATCTTGTCCGTCATCTTGGAGCAGCCATTTTTTTTAATTTCAGCGAAAATTCCATAACTTCGATGAACTTGAAATTTGGCAGGTGTTCATAATTTTGGTGACAATTCATTATGGAATTTTTGTTGAAATTAAAAAAAAAATGGCTGCTTCAAGATGGCGGAGAAGATTTGGTCCGATTCCATTCAAAATTGGTAAGTGGAGGTTTTTGAGGTCGGAGATCATAATTTTTTTTGTTAAAATTCATAAATTCAAGATGGCGGCTTCCAAATAATGTTTTGTTTTTGTATACATGACGATAACTCCGTTGTTATCAACACAAAACTATAACTGCGACATATCATATGTAAGAGAGAAAAAAGTTATTTGTAACTAAGTCATAGTGAGCTATGACCTACATTTGAAAAACTAAAGCTGGTGCTGATATCTCAAATTCTAAAAGAGTTGGTATAAATATCATATTTTTTTCGTAATCATTTTGAAAAACTGCCATGAGAATGTGAAATTTCTATTTGAATATTTTCATAAATAAAGAAGCTACGGAGGAGACATGAAAATGATCAAAATCTGTTTTTTGCGTATAAAACAAAATCGAATAGATTTTATCAAAATATTTTTTCACATTATAGTTGTCCTTGACAAACTCCACATTTGGTGTCATTTAACCGACCTCGTATCTCTCACCGTTAAAAAGATACCCATGGTGAGCATGGTAAGTGGGACACACTGTATATCATTAAGTCGATAAAACTGATAGCCCTGTACCCCACGTTGGGCGCCAAATTGTAATTTGTTATTCCATCTTCGATTGACACAATGGCGATATTTCCAGGGACCAATACAAAGGCCACGTACCGACCTATCACCCCGTATTCATGGACGGCTGGTCGCCGGAGTACCCGATCCAGGAAGACCCCGAACACAAGCCGTACCAGCAGGAGGGCCAATACAGCGGCGACTACAACGACTACCCCAGCCAGGAGATCTACGAGCGGACGGGCCAGGAGAAAGATGCACATATACAGGGCGACAGCACGCGCAGCGACATCTCCGCCGACTCGATCGAGCACCATAACGGGGAGGAGCGCGGGTTCGGCAGGAACCAGGAGGGGTTCTTGGAGGAGCTGCAGAACAGGGGGGCGAATATCGTGCAGGTCACCTATCCGAGGACGGCGAACAACGATAAGGAGCTGACGGTGGCGAGAGGGGAATTTCTCGAGGTCTGTATCACTTTTTTTTTTCATTCCTCTTATTTTTCACTAGCAGACCTCGCAAGCTTTGTTTTTTCATGTATATATTTTTTCAGTTCAATATTCATCAAGACACTATTATTATTTCATTTTCTATTTATTCTTTTTAGTTTCGCTATCTATAAAAGCGTGTTTCTTTAGTTTGTTAAACTACCATTTATTTCAACTTCTTTTAGTTCACTTGAATATCCCAATTTTGACGAAAGACTCATGATATCTGACTCCTAAAACCCCAGATGGAAATTTTGAATAGAATCGGAACATAATTACAAAACTCGTCCTCAATATTGGATCTACCATCTTGAATTCCCCTATTTTTGACGAAGGAGGAATCATAATTTTCGATCCCGAAGACGCCCACTCACAAATTTTGAATAGAATCAGTATATAATTTCAAAACTCGTCCGGTATATTGGTTCCACCGTCTTGAATTTCCAAATCCCGCCCTATCCAAATTCTGAAAAAAGAATCATAATCTCCGACTCCGAAAACACCCAGATAACAATTTTGTAGAGAGTCGGATCATAATTACAATACTCGTCCGCCATATTGGGTCCGATATCTTGAATTTCCTAATTTTGACGAAAGAATCATAATCTCCGACCCCGAGAACCACCAGATACCAAATTTGAATAAAATCGGATCCTAATTACAAAATCCGCTTTTTGGATCCGCCATCTTGAATTTCCTAATTTTGACGAAGAAATCATAATCCCCGATCACGAATACCATTAGGTACCAATTTTGAAAAGAATCGGATTATAATTGCACAACTCGTCCGTCATATTGGTTCCGCCATCTTGAATTTCCAAATTCCGCCCGAATTTTCGAATTCTGACGGACGAATCATGATCTTCGACCCCGAAAACCCCTCAGATACAAATTTTTAACAGAATCGGGCCATAATTACAAAACTCGTCCGATATGTTAGATCCGCCATCTTGAGTTTCCTAATGGTACCGGGATAGAAAGTATCCTATAACCTTCTCCTGGTTCTAAGCTACCTCCCCACCAATTTTCAGCCGAATCGATCCAGTAGTTCCGGAGCCTATTCAATACATACAAACAAACAAACAACCAATCAAATCTCTCCTCTTAATAATATTAGTATATATTTATTTTTTATTTGCATTCCCTCGTTGAACCCAGTACTATAACCAACGCTTCATATGTTGAAACTTGTGCGGGGTTAGGGAAGCATACAAACTTGAAGGGGTGGTTAGATAGATCAAAACAAAAACATTTTTTGGTTGGTGAAAGTTTGGCCGCAATTGAGCCGTTTGATATGTGAAGTAATGAAATGTTTTGTATCATATCGAAAAAACTAAATCAATAGACGAGTGGACTATTTTTTTTATTTCCCAATTTCTCAAATAGAATCATCACTCAAATACCTTTCAATTTCATATTTTTTTAGAATTTCTCGATCGATTTTAAGGTTTCATCATCAATAATGCCACTGTAATTTTCAAACGGCTAGAAATTTACCGCCAGTAAAAACTGACGCCACGATTTCCTAAGTAGGGGCAGGCCATAGCACAGTTGCCATGTGTTGAAATACGATTGGGAACTTCAGAAATATTAGTTATTCAATTATCCATAAATTCTCGGTAATATTCCTAATTAGCATTAAAAAATCAGTTGACTCAAAATGTTCCCTCATGTGTTGGAGCTCATTGGTTATAATACATTCGTGTAAATAATGATCATATTAATTCACACTAGAGGACATTTGAACCGGTAAACGTGACAACAATGGCGCACGAATTGTGGGCGTGGTCTTCTCAGTTCTCAGCATTCAGCACAATGTTGCCAAGTTCCAACATCTACATGATATTTTGTTATGGCGTATAAGGAATATTTGGACATGCTGGTTGCGGAAATAGTCAAGAATCAACTATAATATCATCGGTTCCTCCTATTATGTTTTATTCAACGACAGGACTCGTAACAACTTTTTGATTATTGATCATAATTGGTGACTTGGCAACCTTGCTTCATGAGTGGAAATGGAAGATTATCTGACCATCAATAACTAAACAGCATGAAAACTGACGTCACCATTCATTCCACGTATCGCCAAATGGGCGGCCATGGCGTTTCGTTTGAAATGAGCTCTGAAATTCAACAATTTCGAACAACACATAGACACATTGTTTACGTAAGAAAAGCGTGAGAAGTATTGCAAAAATTAATTTAGGTTCCTAATGACACAGTGCATGCCAATAATTTATTATCAGTCCACTCGCCCATTCTTTATGCGATTGGACGCCACTGTCTTTCGTTAATTAGTTCTGTTGCAATTCCTTCAATTGTTGGCCACAAATAAACATTTTGAATTGAACAAAGTGTTTCTGCTACCGAACAAAAAGAGTGATTGCAACAAAAAATATCTGACGAAGGAGAGTTTTGTACAACTATGATTGAAAATATTTCCCGTATTACCTCTTCAAGATGGCAGATTTGTATTTGGGACACCCTTTATGTTATCATCTTCAGGTGAACATTGAAATTTACCATTTGATTCTGAAATTCTACTTGATTACTTGTAATGTCCGTGATGGTTCAATAAATCTGCTTCAAATAACAATAACCATATTATTCCTTACTAAACTGCAGGACAATTATTAAGGTGGTCCATTTAACCTTCATTACGAATCAAAAATTTCGAAAAAATATAATTAGCATGTTGAATAAACCATAACAGATCGATTACAAATAGGTAATATCCTAATATCCTTCACGGCCAGGTTAACACATCAAAATCCTAATCGTCTACTGAAGATGCTAACATATTTAACAATTTCCTTTCGAGACGTTGGAAAGTCGTTACATCAATTATTCTTCCTGTTTCAGATTTTGGACGACACTAGAAAATGGTGGAGGGCGAGAAACAGTAGAGGACAAATTGCCCACGTTCCCCATACCATAGTCACACCTTACGTTTTTAGTAACCCATTGTACAGTCAGAACTACAATAGAAGACCAGTGAGTATTTTTTTTCTAGAGCAAGATACTGTCTCGGGTAAACATGGCTCATCAGTAGCACTCGGTTTAATTAAACCTATTCAACAAGTAATTTATCCAGATTACTGATTACATTCACATGTCTATCAACTGCTGAATTGATATTTTCTATCTTCTTCTGGTCAGCGTGCTAATTTCAAGATTGATACCAAGATTTTCACTAGAACTATGCAATGCGATAAACAAATATCTATTCAATCATTTGTTATTTAGGAATCGCCTTCAGAACCATATATGAGTGGGAATAGCGCGCAAGACAGTCCGTCCACACCGAAAAATAGCGCGGACTGGATAAGAAATGAGAGGATCGGTAAGAAAGGAGAATTTCGATATTTCTAAACGCCGCCACCATTTGTTGTTACATATGTATGATGTCTGCATTTGATGTTTCATTATTTTTGTTTTGTTGTGTTTATTTTGTGTATGTGTAATTTTTGGTATTCCGTCCAACATCTGAATGTATATACATTTTTCATTCTATAAATCCATCTGTACAGAGTACTTCACGTAAGCAAAAACACTTGAATGTACAATATTATTTGACGTAGAGTCGATAATCTAGGTGGATAACATCTCTAATCACAGCCATGTCACAGCATAACACAACAAAAAACTATTTTTTGTCAACTGCTGATTACCCAGTACGTAGTAATCAATCCGGTTATCTAATATGATTACTGGTTCAGCAATTCAAGATCCTTATGATTCGTAACTACTTGCTTGGCAGGTATCCACTTCTTCATCAAAATAATTTTTATCATTGCTTCTGATCCAAATTATTTGAATTAACTCTACTATACCATTTCTGGTATGAGATTGAGAATATTACTTCTCTATATCATTTCAAAGTAAATACATTTCATTTATTAATAAGGCGTTTGCGTTCTCTGTTATAATTTACATGGCGATTGTTCACGTTGTTATGTTGAAAAACTGCCTACAATATATATTTTTTAACAAATTACGTCATATATTCAAATATAAGTTACTCAAATTATGAATGTATTATTTATATGATTATCTTTTATACTTTTTGTATATTTTTATATTTACCTACGGAGAAGAATCTATATGTATTTTAAATCTATGTGTACACATCTTCAACTAATAAATTTATTTATATGTGTAATTATATTTGATCCAAATTATATCCCCACTGAAATAAGTCACTTCTACTCTTGTCCAATGACCGTATATGTATACGGATTGAGATACATATCGTGTAGGTGTTGTGTTTTCAGTGTTTTGCTATGGAAAATCAGATTTTCGAATATTCAGAAGGCTGAAATGGTATTATATTTGAAGGTATAGTAATAAATTCATAGTTATTCTGATTTATTTTGAGGTATTGAATGTCTATTCTTTCATTCCCACTACTTATATACAGTACGATCGCAGAGTATATACATTCCTTTTTAGACAATAGACAAGAAAAAACTAGGTTCTTCCGCAACGTTACGCATTGTTTAATTGCGGTTCTCGAAACCGCACTGTACGTATATTTTCAGTAATTAGAAAGGAAACACATGTAAGTATGATGAAACAGCATAATTGATGGAACAAACTTGGTTTTATTATTGAATTCTTCATGATCCAGCGAATGAGCATTAATGAAACACAGAAATCGTGCAAAATATATGTGAGTATATTTTTTTATTATTGACGTTATTATTTGTTCAATACAACACAGTGTCAATATAACAACATGAAATGTGTAATTTTCCTATTTTAATGGAATATTATTCTTTCCTCGTTTCTATTAACGAAAATATCAGTATTATTTCAATATATTTGTAATAGGGGCAGTATTCTACAATTTCTTTTTTCTGAATAGTGTTCTCAACCCCCTTTTTGTTCTTCAGTTGTAGAGATAAGTAATTGGAATTTGGAATGACCCATCAACCATGAACATCACGTTTTGACGTTAATGTTTTATTTTCTACTTCCGGTTTCACCCGAAGTGGTTATAAGTTTTGATATTCAAATGGACGACCCATTGCATTTTCGAATTCTGCGCCATTTTCTGAATCCAATGATATAATTTCATTTTTTATTCTCCATTTTAGTTTGCCGTGACTATTCTGATCGAATCTGATGTACTCATATTGACAGGTGTAATGCAATAATAAATTGAATCCTGCAAAAAATGTCAAATTTCCTGATTTGTCACCAATTTAAGTTCATCAAAATTGATTGGTGTACCATGATCCTGATGTTACACGCGATATTGTCAGGCGATTTTCACAACTTTTCATAAGTACTATTGTTAGATTTTTTAAGAAAGTACAGTCGTTACCATGTCCAAAATGCACAGCTTATGTTTTTCTTGTGTTTCACGCTTAATTCGAGCTTGCTTAGCCAATATATACAGTGTGGAAACCCATGTTGGAATAAACTCCGTATTTCCATGAAATGTACTTTAAAAAACCCTCGGAGTGGTCCATTTTTATTTTCTTTCGAATATCATTATTTTCACATGAAAATTTTCAACCACCTGTCAACGTCCTACCCGACAGATCACCTTTTCAAAATTTTTAATTTGTACAAGGGGTCAAGTTGCACCTTGTTAGATAGGTATTTTAAGTCTTTACAACTGTCTATTTTTCTTTCAAGTTCGGTTAAGCCATATATCAGCAAAAAGAAAAGTAGAACATTTAAAAATGTATTGGAATTTTTGTCTATATTTTTATTTATGGCAGGTACTGTTCTATTGTACATTGCTTGTACAGTTAATTTACCTACATTTAAAAAAAGTATTTCATGACTGAATTATCCGCCAATACAATACAATGAGAAACAGAGTACCTACCGTATGAAAAAACCATTTTAAATTTAGGTAAATCAACTAAACAAGTGATACAATAAAACAGTACCTACCATCACCAATAATTTAGACAAAAATTCCAATAAAATTTTAATCATTCGACAGCGCTCTTGCGGATATGGAGTCACCGAAAAAAAAAATAGACCGTTGTATAGAGCCAAATACTCAAAGTGGAATGAAATGGACACAAGGAGGGAGAAACCCAACGTAGCTATTCAGTGACTTGACCACGAATTACATTCCGGAAACGCCAGCCATTTGGAGGTGTATTGTCGTCACTCTATATTCAATCGAGCTTGCTTCGCCAACATATCTAATGATCAACTAGAAAAGAGCCAAATACCTACTCAAAGTGGAATGCAATGGTCACAAATAGAGAGAAACTCAAAGTCATTACCACAATAGTTCATAAAATGAACGAAAATGGTAGATAACGAGAGAAAAACAACTACTTTTCCTTGGCTATATGCCACGCAGAACATTGGATTACATCCTCCCGAAATCAATGCAATAATTTGTATGGACGAATAAAACCGCAAGTGTTTGCTTCCTAAACGCCGAGCTGCTCCTAAGTGGTTCATGAACTTGTGACTACCTGCAGACTGTTTTCGAGCTGGAAGGAAACACTTGCGATTTCATTCGTATATACGAATTATTGCATAGATTTCGGGAGGATGTAATGCAATGTTCTGCGTGACATATAGCCAGGAAAGTAGTTGTTTTTCTCTCGTTATCTACCATTTTCGTTCATTTTATGAACTATTGTGGTAATGACTTTGAGTTTCTCTCTATTTGTGATATCTAATAATACCAATATGGATAACGTCTATTACATTTTGGCATCGCTATCCACATAGGTATCATCAGACAACCGTCTTCACTGACCATCACCTAATAACCCCCTCTTCTCTAGACCCGAACGAAAACGCCCCCCCACCACCTCCACTTCCCCCACCCGTCACTCCCCCACCCCCGGAAACCCCTCAGCCGTTGCGCCGGACGCAATCCAGGCAATCGATAGTATCGAACAAATCTACGATGCACGAGGAACTGACCAGCGTGCTGACTTTGGTCCGAGAAAAAGCCAAGCAGAAGCACCTGGACATCAAGCAGACCGCAGAGGCGTACGTCGATCAGCGGTCGACCCCTTCGGAGGTGAGGGATTGGCTGAAGGCGAAGGCTTTTGACGAGAGCATAAGGAACAAGTTCGCCGGAGTCAGCGGGCACGATCTGTTGGGGTTCAAGAAGGTCGAGTTGGAGAGGATATGCGGCAAGGAGGAGGGTCGGAGGCTGTACTCGCAGCTGAACTTGCAGAAGTCCATCAGCGGGGTGAGTTTTATTGGGGTGTTCGGATGCGCCGGGGAGGGCTGGTGGGATTTTTTTATCTCGCCTAAGAAGCGAGATCATCTTGCTTGACAGGTAGGCCGGCGTACCTCAGTGCTTCGATGCTTCAATATCGATTCACGTCGAGGTATCGATCGTGGGTTCGAGTCCCACGAACGCAGACTTTTTCTGATGGCCTAAGAAAGTGTTTGGGATCACACTTTAAAAGGTAAGGCCCCCGTCATTCCTTGCTCGCACAAGACATTCGAAGACTTCTGAGGGTTGCTCGTAAGGGGGCAACCGAATGACGGATAGAACAATTTTAGAACAATTTCTAGGTGATAGCCCTCGTGATTTCATAATGGGCGAAATTGGGAAATACGGTCTTCGTCAATTGTTCAGTTGATAAATAAAAATAGTTTTCTCGCAATAACTCAAGAATGATGAATATTTTGCATTCAAATTCAGTATATGGATTCATCTTCAAATGGGCCATTTTTTTACCAATATACAAGATATTTATCTTGCCTAAATGAGCAGAATCAGCTTGTTGAATAAGGGGGATCATCAAGTTAATAATCATCTGGCCTATATTCAGTTTATGAAGTAAGATTATTTCGCTTGATGAGCAAGATCATCTTGATTCTTAACAACAACAACAAAATGAACTTCATTGAGTATAAATACTCGAAGGGCCATTGACCGAGGTCCTTCAGCCACAGTTCAAGTTGTATATATACATATAAAGATTACGAAAATGACATAGTTTCTATGTGAAAAAAAAAATCATATAACTGGTCTCTACCATAATGGAAATGTCTACTAGGAGAAAAATCGCACTATATAGTCTCTCCCATAAAGTGTGCTCCAGGTGTTTGTATTGTGTTCTTCAATGGTTCCTTCTGATACAGAATGGGGAGATGAAATTTTTGTTTTCGGCTTTTTCACTGAATTTGGAGGATAAATGCACTAGTCTTTCCTCAATAGGCTGTACTCTCGTTGCTTGATTCTTATATGTATCCAAATAAACCTAGTAAAATGAATGTACAACCTCCTCGACCAACCTACAAACAGTATTCAAGAACATCTTGCTTGAGAAGCTAGATCATCTTCCTTCATAAGCAAGTTTATTCTCTTGCTTGAGATGCGAGATGCTTTATAATCTAGATAATTATCAAATGGGCTGCCTAATAAACAGGATCAGCTTACTTAAGAAGATAGTTCATCTTATTGTGTTATAAGGTAGATCGATCTTGCTTGTAGGTGGTACATTCATTTTTGTAGATTTTTTGGGATTTCTAAACCTAGAAAAATCAAGATGATCTTACTTCAAGCGAGATCACCTCACTTTATAAATTGAAAGGTTAGATGATTATCAGCCTATGAAGCAAGATGATATCTTTTCTTGAGCAAGATGAACTTGCTTCTTAAGCAAGATGAAATAGATTTATTTTATATTGGCCTTCCAGCGCCTCCGTAAGACTGATATTCTGTAGATTTACTTGAAGAAGCTACTGTGTTAGCAAATCATGTCGTGTGGTAACGAATTTATTGAAAATCTTATCGTTTGTGAAGTTTTTTACAATAGGTAACTATGGATTTCCATCAAGTAACGGTCGAATCAATATTAAGAAAAAAAAAAACGGATCGAAAACTGTTCACAGTCCAAAATGAACTTGATTGATACCTTCCATTGCCATTTTCATGAAAATTCTTCTTTAATTAGATAGATATCATTGTAGTATTTGATATGGAAAGTATTTTCTGTTTTACCTAGAAGTCATTACGTTCAATCAATTAGCCATCAATGTCTCGACTGGAGTTTCCAATTATTGGACTACTTCCCAGGCAACACATCTCTGTGACATATGACATCTCTGAGATGTCGCGATGGGAAAACACTGCGATATTTCGAATCTTACATCACTGCTATAAACATCAGAAGCAGACACAGTTGCGACATGACATCTCTGAGATGTCGCGATGATGCAACACTGCGATATTACGAAATGTTCCTCCACTGCGATGTACAGAAGCAAACACATATGTGACATGACATATCTCTAAGATGTCATGATGAGGCAACAATGCGATATCACCAATGTTGCACCGCTGAGACGTACAGAAGTAAACTCGTTATTTATATTCTTGTTCGGTGAAAACCAATACATGAATATACGTTACTCAAGAAAGTGAAGGCAAATTCCATCAAATTATTTGCTTACATCACGCCGACACACACTACATAATTTTTGATATAAATACGAGTAACTGATCTCATTCTGATAGAGATTCTTAGGTATCAAGGATAGCGCAGCTGAAAAGACGATTTAATAGACAGGAGACCCGAATGACCAACAATCAGTTACATCAACACATAATCAATATAAGATGTCATCAGAAGTCAGTGGTGTACCTATATTATCACACCATATATGTTTGGGGAAACTTTTTTTATCGTTTTACTGCGATGTCATGTCGCATCACATCGTAGTTTTATCGCAAAAACACATCGCAATCACATTGCAAAAAATATATCGCAGTTGTATCGCAGAGAATTTATCGCAGCGACGTCGCATGGATGAAACTTGAGTAAGACAAAATAACATCCCTCTGACATCACAGCGATGTCTATGCTACAAAGAATGTGATACCGCAGGTCACAATGGTCACATCGCTGCGATATCTCTGTGATATAACTGTGTTTGCTGGGTTCACTATAAAATGAGAATTTGGCAAATATACAGGGTGAGTCATAAATATTGTGACATAAGCTAATCGCGGATTGTTTAGACCAAATATGACGATAGGACCGAATATGACTAAATAAAATATTGCTGTGGAAAAAGATACCGGGCGTTGAACTTGAATATTTTTTCCGTTTCATGCTTATAATTACTTCACTGTTTATTCGTAAATTGTTATCAAAATGGGCACAGGGGCATAATTTTAAACAGGGAATATTATCTTATGTATCATTCTACAGTTTGTGAATGATTTCAAATAATGAGATCGACTGATAAGTTTTTAGTGATTTTGATTAGAAAATATGACATAAACGTAATTTCTACGTATAATGGATTTGTTTGAGAACGATATTTTCATCAATTTTCGAGAAAAACGCAATTGAACAGTTCAAATAAGTCTCGGAAGGGGATTTCAAATATTATTTCTTTTATGGAGCGTGTGCTTTGGACTGTCAGATAAACAATCCGGCCTTAGCCCAAATCCCAATAGTTATGACTCACCCTGTATATTCATGAGTATATCATCTCTTTTCAGTTCCAAACAGCGCGAACCACTGAATTGAAGGCTATATTGGCTAAAGCAAGACAAAAAATTGAGACCGACAGACGTGAAGAAGAAGATAGTGATGATACGTCATTATAGAAGAAATATAATTATCAGGGCAGTATTCAATTGAATTACTAATGTTCCATATCAATTCCGTACTATATTATATCAAACTGGCATACGTGTTTCAGAAAATAAATATAATTTAAGTAATTCGAAACTTGATTTGAATCGGTCTGGGTAGGAATTGAAGCTGCCAATTATTCGAAGCACCTTTATTCAAGAGCACATCCCAGTGTTGTTTATACTTGGATCATGTACGATTCCATCGTATTCGTGAACCTGAGAAGAGATAGTATGATCAGACCGATCAACGGAATGCTGTTGGACAATGTGCTGGAGCCACTCGTTGGACAATACTTCTCTTCGATTGTGACGAACATCTCGTTCATTGTTTCAGCAGGCGCAGTGCTATTGATGGATTTCTTCATGCCTTCCGTGGTGCATACCCTGAACCATTCCACATAGCTGTAACATTTTCAAAATTATGAAAGGTGTTCATGATACAGAGTGTGCATGTCCTTTCATGCATATCTCAATATATGCTCGCCTCTAAACAAATCACCTTCAACTTCGATTCAACATATTTTTACTGAACAACTAAAGGTTTCTGAATGGACGAGTGGACTGAATTATTGGCATTCAATTACTCCATTGTGTCGTTAGGAACCTAAATTAATTTTTGCTACACGTCACGCTTTTTTTGTAAATAATGAGTCTATGCGGTGTTCGAAATTTTTGAATTTCAGAGCTTATTTCAAACGAACCTTAATGGCCGCCATTTGGCGATATACGTCCACGATTCGTCGAATAAATGGTGGCGTTAGTTTTCATGCTGTTTCGTTATTGGTCAAATAATCTTCCATTTCCACTCATGGAGCAAGGTTCTCAAGTCAACAATTATAATCAAGTTATGAATAAAACATATAGGAGGAACCCACTAAGCAAAGTTGAAAGCTATGTTGATGCAATGTTGCAGCAATTACTGAAACGGACGTTCAGCAATATTGCAAAGGTGAAGTTTGATAATGTAGCGTTGCAGCAATATAACCTGTTGCTGTGACATTGCTGAAACGTTGCATTTACAAATTTACATTTGCAATATTGCTGAACGTTCGTTTCAGTAATTGATGCAACCTTGCATCAACATAGCTTCCAAATATGCTTAGTGGGAACCCATGATATTATAGTTCATTCTTGACTGTGGGCAATCAGCATGTCCACATATTTCTTATTCTCCATAACCAAATATCATGTGAATGTTGGAGACTTGGGAACTTTGTGCTGGATGCTAGGAACTGACAAGAGACCACGCCTACAAGTCGTGCGCCGTGTTGTCACTTTTACCGGTTCAAATGTCTTCTAGTGTGAATTAATATAGTTATTATTTATTATTATTATTTGATTTTTTATTGCTTGTACATAATTGAGAATTTATGAATCATTGAATAACTAATATTTCTGAAGTTCCCAATCGTATTTCAACACTTGGCACCTGGGCTATGGTACGCCCCTACTTACGAAATAGTGACGTCAGTTTTTACTCTCGGTAAATTATGTATTACCTATTCAAGCTCCTGAAAATCGACCGAAAATATCAGACTCATGTTCACTACACAGGGTGTCCCTAAAAGGATTCTACAGTAACTTACCACATGTTCCCAATAAGGAAACTTACCTCAGTACAAAGTTGCTCAGTTTATATAGTATATATAGATATATAGTTTATATAGAATATGATAGAATATGATAGATTGAATAAATCAAATCAAGTGAGTGTTGATACGCAGGTATCAATAAAAAGTTGAACGTTTGATGAAACAAATTGATATTGTTGAACAACTGGATGCGCAGAAAAGGTGGATGAGATGATGCTATTTAATTTCTGTATAATTTTGCTGGGATTAACATTACACACAATGAAGATGCAGTGCAGAGAGGATAATGTAAGTATCTAAGGTAGGTGAAAATACTTACTCGCAACGGTCCGAGTCGAATATAATCGTTTTGCGCCCTCTAGAACTAACACACTTTTTGATGTCGACCCAATTGTCTTGAAATTTCTCTACGCCTCCTACCCTGTAAAAATCTGCAAAGAGAGACAATATATTCCAGGAGTAGTTGACGATTCTTAGGTCAGTATACCAGTGTAGTACGATAACCAAATCATTATATTATATCGTGTCTCTGACTAGTAAAAATAAATATAAAATTCTGGATCTATTCCACGAATTTTTGTTGCACTAACAAATGATGAGTAACCTATTGTGAGATATTTTAGGGGAATTTCGTGAATCGATTGCCTCGCAAGATATACTGTTTCGGCTTGACAAGACTCACCAGTCGCATTAGGCCACATGATAATCGTTTCATGAACGGAAATCCAATATACAGTGTGTCCGTAAGGTATGGAACAAATTCATTTTTAGCTGAACAGGCCATTTTGAGAAATAATCCCAAAACACGTCGATTTTCGGTTTCAATTTACCGGATTTTAAAATAATATCCTAAATATACAGGGTGAATAACTTTCGAGTAATGACGTCACCGTCATTTTTTTTAAATGGAACACCCTCATTTTGTCTCAATTTTCGGATTACTCTAGCTGAGCTGATTCCAAAAATGTATCACATATTGATTCCAAATGGTCTACAGGGTGGACAAAAATACAATAGTTTTGTGTGTGCTCATAAAGTAACGCGTAACATTCTTTATCAGTTAAATTAACAATATTATCAAAAATACTTATTGTCTAGCGGACAGAATATGATGAAATACATGACTTTATAAATGTTCGAATTGCAGCCCTTGCTGTATTTGACAGTAACCCAAATAACACTATACAAATTCTTGTTGAACCTTGTTTATTGTGTCTTGATAAATATTGCTTATGCTGTCTGAATTCTCTCTTTCAATTATTGAATATTTGCTGGTTTCGTTTGAAACACAACATTCTTCAGATGGCCCCACATATAATATAATCCAAAGGATTGAAATCTGGTGACCTCGCTGGCCATTAAGTCCACGTCTACATACCAATCCACCTATTCGGAAAAATTTCATCTATGTTCCTTCTAACATCTACAGCATAATGTGGAGGTGGACCATCCTGTTGAAACCATGAACTTTCATCAAAACCCCAGGTTTACATCTGCTTGGAGACAATAAATTACGTAAAGTAGGTACGAGATACCCCCTTAAAGACTCAAGGTACGTTGCCTCGTTTAAATTACCTTCGATAAAGTAGGGTCCGATGATTCGATTTCTAACAATTTCGTCCCATAAATTTACCTTTTGCGGGTATTGTATATAATGCTCACGCATCCAGTGGGGTTTTCTTTTGCCCAGTATCTACAATTCTGACGGTTAACCACGCCATTTAACGTGGCTATTTATCATTAAACAAATTGCACACTTCCACCTGAGTTCGCGATCTGTCTCCATACCCAATCATCATAAGTATTTCTATTTTTTGTTTTACACTCAACTCCATTTCTTCTTCAAATTAAATCTGAACAATAATTGAAACATTCACGAATATCAAAAATATTCTATTTAGTACTTAACTGTCACTGAACATCAATAAAGTACTAAACAAATAATGACATATTTCACAAAAAACTAGACGACTCTATGTTTTTTCTAAATTGATAAGGAATAATTTCTTTCATATTCTGTCTGCTAGATCACCACAAGTACCAAACTTGTTTGGAAACAGCTCATTTCCATTAATCTAAAAATGTAACAAACTACAAGGTGTTACATTTGAACCATCAATTGCCGCTAGATTTTCTTTTAACTTTTGGAGATTATATGTTGTTGGGAATACTTCCACAAACAATGAATTCCAGAGCCTATCCGTTCTATGGATGAAGGAGTCTTGATAAAGTGCTGTTCGACATCTTTCGAGGTTGACAACGAAAGGATGTGCTGACTGGGCTTGTCTAGTTCGTCTGATTGGTATTGCTAGTGAAGGGATGATAGCAGAGCTTTTCGAAGAACATTTCCCGTGGAAGTATCGATAAAAAAGTGAAAGGTCGCCTACCTTTCTACGGTGTTCCAATGATGTCAAAGAGTGAGTGAGTGTGGCGTCACCCACCAGGCGAATGGCTCTTTTCTGGATGGAATCCAAGAGCATCAGCGTATGTTTTGGTGCTGAACCCCATATGTGGGAACAGTATTCTAGAACAGGCCGTATCTGCGCTTTGTAGATCATGAGAAGCTGTTGAGGTGTAAAGTAGCTTTTCGCACGGAACAAGAATCCGAGTTTTTGTGAAGCAGCTTTTGCGATGGATCTGACATGATTATCCCATGAAAGAGTGTTGCTGATGGAAATACCGAGCATAGATATGGTGGGCTTGGTGGGGATGGTGGAGCCAGACATTACAATATCGGGCATACTGAGTTCCGCCTTTCTAGAGAAAATACAGGCTTTAGTTTTGGTGGCGTTGAATTCAACTAGGTTGTTTGTTCCCCAGGCTGTGATTTCAGCAAGATCTTCATTGACAGCATTGACCTGCCTGCGCCGTGAGTTCTTAGTTTCCTGGGAAGAAATGGGAATTCTGGAAGAGAACGCAGTATGGAGGGTACTATCATCTGCAAAGCTGTGGATGGGGCAAGTTGTTACTCCCAACAGATCATTGATATGAAGCAGGAATAATGTTGGTGCCAAAATTGAACGCCGGAATTGCCTGAAAGAAGACTCGATAAGAGATGGCATAGCTGAGGTGGTAAGCCGTATGATGGTAGTTTGTGGAGGAGTCCTTCGTGCCAAACACGGTCGAATGCTTTCGATATGTCCAACGCGACAGCTAGAGATTCCCCGTGTTTTTCTAATGAAGCTTGCCATAAATGGGAGACGTAGGCAAGTTGATCTCCAGTAGATCTTCGGTGGCGAAAGCCGTATTGTCTATCATTGATGATTCCTGAGCTCTCCAGATATTTGATAAGCCCAATATTGATGGCTTTCTCCATCACTTTGGAGATTACTGATAACAGGGCAATGGGCCTGTAGTTGTTGGGCAGGTTCTTGTTCCCTTTTTTGGGGATTGGTTGGACTCTAGCTGTCTTCCAGCATGATGGAAAAATACCCGACCTGTACGAGATGGTAAACAACTTGCAGAGAATCGGTGTTAATTGTGGTGCACAGTTTTTGAGGGTAATGGGTGGAATTCCATCAGGACCGTTAGCCTTATTCGTTTTGAGACCAAGCAAAATTCATCTGATAGTGCGTTGACGGAAGACGATTTCGGGCATTCGACTCTCAACGGGTGGAATGTCTGGCGGCAGTTTTCCTTGGGAATCTAAAGTAGAGATTGCTGCGAACATCTCTGCAAAAATATTTGCTTTCTCCTGCGATGTTGTTGCTAATGTGCCGTCGGATTTGGACAGTGGTGGAAATGAACTGTTAGTGAAATTTCTTCCGACCGCCTTAGCAAGGGACCAAAACGAACGGGAGCCATTGGGGCAATCTATGAGTTTCGATCTTATGTATGTTTCTTTCGAAGCTAGAGTAATCCGACAATTGAGACAAAATGGGGGTGTTCCATCTAGAAAAAATGACGGTGACGTCATTACTCGAAAGTAATTCACCCTGTATATGATAATATTCTTTTAAAATACGGTAAATTGAAATCAAAAATCGACGTGTTTCAGGATTATTTCTTGAAATGAATTTGTTTCATACCTTACGAACACACATATGATACAGAAAAATGCTCAAATAGCTAGGGGACCATCCCTTGTTGATTTTTGTGTACTTACTGGTCATCTCGCTTGCGTTATCTGCGCAAATAAAACTCTGCATAGAATCCATCACCTCCAGGGATTCATCTATTTGCTGCTTTTCAGTGTCATTCAAACAGGATTTGATGAGATTTATTGTATTTTGAAAGCAAACATGAATTTCTGGCCATACTCCGCAGTATTTCATGAAAAAACCGTCTATGTCATTTGCCAGTAGCGCTTTCCTTAGATCATCTTGTACGGCTAGGCTGCCATTCACATATTTTCTGATACAGCTCACAGATTTTTTAGATTCTGTCTGTAAAAATGTTAGAAGTATTGCAATAGGGTTTCATTGTACCATTCACATCACTTTTTCACTCAATAATTTTTCTTTACCAATATCACTTGACCATCATAAGTGGAACAAACTCAATTAGGAGTGGAGAAAGGAGTATATTATCAATAAGTTCTTGCAGACTTGTGTAGTATCCGAATACCCAGTATTCTGAATCCTATTCACAATACATTTGGCTGGTATTCGAATACCATTCTAATACATTTGTGTATTTGGTATTCGGTATTCGACTGAATACTTTTTTGGTCAGTACTCGGTATTCTGGATTCTGAATACCGTTTTTGAATCCTAGTATTCAAATACCCACTTTGTATTCGAATCCTGTATTCGAATCCCGGGTGGCTACTTGTGAGTATTGTTATTCTAGTTTATAATAAATTTCAATACCTGATATAATTTGTGTGTAATACCAGTAATAGAACGTATAAAAGGTAAGTTTATTTTTTAATTATGTAGGTGTACTGTGTAGGTACATTATGTGTAAGATTCATATACAGGGTGGCCAACCCAACCGAAAACGAAACAGAGCCCTTTGCAGGAGCCTCGAAACCTGTTAAAATTCAAATTATTTCAGTATTTTGGGGTGGTTATTACCCTCGCTTGGGGTTGAGAGTAGTAGAATTTTAACGTTTTGCAGGTGCAGATTATCGATAGAGAGGGATATCGTTACTCAGGATTCCCAGGAAACCATTTCTGACGGTTCAGATCCAGAAGAACCGTCTGTTGGAGGTTCGTCCAACTCATTGTGACACTTTGTATCAAAAAATTATTTATCAAGTTTAATTTAATATAGATTTTCTATTTTTTTATATATTTTTATAAATTAACTACATACATAAATATGTATACAGTTGGAATATTCATAAAATATTCATATGTAAATGAATCCAGGTATTCGAATACAGCGGTATTCGAATACTTTTTTTCTTTGTATTCGAATCTTGAGTATTCGAATACAATTTAGAGTACAGTATTCAGGATTCGTATTCGAATACCGGATTTCAGTATTCGACCCAAGTCTGAGTTCTTGTAAGTTAGTATCTCCGAGATTGATGAAAATAGAAAATGAAAATTATATACCTTCATATCTTCTACTATATTTGTCTGGCCTTTTTGTGCACACTTATCTTTTATGTAATCCATTACATCGACTACCGGGTCATGTAAATCAACTGGAAGAAGTGGAACATTTTCGTCAGAACACTCGCATAAGGTGAAGCCTGAAATTAAAAACGAAACTGATAAACTGATGGTACCTATTACCTATACCTTCGATCTAGTACATCAAGTAGTAGCACACAGCTCTCTAGCTTTATTTGAAAAAAATTGGCATTTTCTTGATCAGCATATCGAGAACACCCTGTACACAGGTTTTTAGCCCAATCTGACGCCTCGATCCCCATATAGCACTCGACGTCCTGGGGACGTCCAGTTTAGGTCCGATTTAGGTCTGAACGTCCAGGACCTTTTCAAAACGTACTGAAAACGTCCATTTCTGGACGTACTGGGTTAGTACGATTCCGATGTACTGGGTACGTCCAACTCTGGACGTTATCAACTTTTTGTGGACGGAGTTGAATAAATCGTATAATGATGGATTGAAATCGTTGCATATAATTTCTACCCTTGATCTCTGATAGGTATTTATATCCATATAGGAACCTTGCAAACATGAACATAATTCAATTCACACAATTCTTTTTTTACTGGCCGTACGACCTAATCACAAACATCTAATTAGGTATTCTCTGCCGTGATCATCTAATTCTATGGAAGTATATATCGATGTGAAGGGATGATCTACATTCGCACATAATGTCATCATCAATAAGTAGTCTGTATAGAGTAATAGGTATAGCATCTGGTCGGTAATCTAAAGGTCGTGGGATCGATTCCAGGTAGGAGCGCTTTTTTTAATTTTTTTTTTATTCAAAAAAAGATTTTTTCTACTCTGTCTAGATCTATTTTTAACTGTCTGAGTAAAAAGAGGTGGATCTATGTTCATTCAGGTATTCATGGTCCTGAAATGGACGTACTAGAGACGTACAAACACGCGGAACCTGGACGTCCATAAGACGTCGAGTGTACCAAATCTGGACGTCCCTCGAACGTACGGTACGTCCTGGCCGGACGTTTTCAGTACGTTTAGAGGACGTACTTGTGCTATATGGGTCCTTGTTTGTTTTTCACACCAAAAACTCAACTTTGTCGTAGGACATTAAAACTTTGTATACAGGGTCCTTGAGTGCGGAGTAGAAGCAATAATAAAGCTCTATAGCTTTAAAAGAAGAAAAGTTGCAAATTTTCACCTGCTTTTCTCTTCTTGTGGTACCTTCATCGAGAAATTCTTCGATCTAGTACATCAAAATGTCGATGCTTGATATCATGAGAAGAAGGAGATATAGAAGAAAACTTACTTCAGTTTCTTGTTCAGCACATCGAGAACACCCTGTATACAAGTTTTCAGCCCAATCTGACGCCTAGAAAAATATGACCCTTGTTTCTTTCCCAGACCAAAAAGTCAACTTTGTCGTAGGGCCTTCAAATTTATTGGTATACAGGATCCCTATAGAAGAAATAATGTCCTAGTGCGGGATAGAAGCACAGCTCTATAACTTTAATGGGAAATAAGTTGCCATTTTTCACCTGCTATTCTTTTCGTTGTTGTATACCTTCGATAAAAATTCTTCGATCCAGTACATCAAATTTACGATGCATGATATCATGAGAAATAGGAAAGATATGGACAATCTGACTACAGAGTCTTGATCAGCACATCGAGAACACCCTGTACACAGGTATTTAGCCTAATCTGACGCCTCGATCCTTGTTTCTTTTTCACACCAAAAACTCAACTTTGTCGTAGGACATTAAAACTTTGTATACAGGGTCCTTGAGTGCGGAGTAGAAGCTAAAGCTCTCTAGTTTTGAAAGAAGAAAAGCTGCAAATTTTCACCTGCTTTTCTCTCCTTCACCTTGTGGTACCTTCATTGAGAAATTCTTCGATCTAGTACATCAAAATGTCGATGCTTGATATATATCATGAGAAGAAGGAGATATAGAAGAAAACTTACTTCAGTTTCTTGTTCAGTACATCGAGAACACCCTGTTTACAAGTTTTCAGCCCAATCTGACGCCTAGAAAAATATGACCCTTTTGTTTTTTTTTCAGACCAAAAAGTCAACTTTGTCGTAGGGCCTTCAAATTTGGTATACAGGGTCCCTATAGAAGGAATTTTTCACCTGCTATTCTTTTCGTTGTTGTACCTTGGATAAAACCATATTCGATCCAGTACACCAAATTTTAGATGGTCGATGTCATGAGAACTGAGGATATAGAGAATTTGACTTCAGATTCTTGTTGGGCACATCGAGAACACCTTGTACACAAGTTTTCAGCCCAATCTAACGCCTCGAAAAATATGAAAAAAGTTCATGCAAAGGGAAACCAAAAAATCAACTTTGTCGTAGGGCCTTCAAATTTGGTATACATCAGGGTCCCTATAAGGGATGCCCTAGTGCGGGGTTGAAGCACACAGCACTATGAATTCAAGAGGAAAAAAGTTGCAATTTTGCACCTGCTTTTCGTTCCTTGTGGTACCTTGGATAGAAAAATCTTCGATCTAATACACCATATTTTCGATGTACGATATCATGAGAACTGAGAAAGATTTGAAGAATCTGACATCAGATTCTTGCTCAGCACATCGAGAACAACCTGTATAGAAGTTTTCAGCCCAATATCTAACACCTCGATATATAGATATAAAAAAAGTTCAAATTCATTTTCAGACCCGAAAATCAACTTTGTCGTAGGGCTTTCAAATTTGGAATACCCTAGCGTGGAGTAGAAGCACAACTCTATGAATCTAATTGGAAAAGAGTTGCAATTTTTTACCTGCTTCACATTTTTCCTTGTGGGTACCTTGGATACAAAAATCTTCGATCTAGTACACATTTTTGATGTTTGATATCAAGGAAACTGAGAGAGAACTAAAGGATCTGACTTCAGATTTTTGTTGAGCACATCGAGAACAACCTGTACACAAGTTTTCAGCCCAATCTAACCCCTCCATAAATATGAGAAGAGTTCAAGTTGATTTTCAGACCAAAAAAATCAACCTTGATTCTCTTAGACCCAAATATAAACGTATGGCCTTCAATCTTGGTATACGGGGTAGGATGCCCTAGTGCGGAAGAAACAAAACTCTCAAGCTTTATGAAAAAAAAATGCAATTTTTCACCCGCTTTCATTTTCCCTGTGATATCTTAGATAAAAAATTCTTCGATCTAGATAGCCAATTTTTGTATGCTCGATATTATGAGAACCATCTATGGACTATCATTTGGATGTCAACTTACCAAGAGTGAAAAAAATTAAAACTTGTCGAAGCACCGTCATCGTCAACGAAAACTTGATATCAGAGTATGAAGACTTGGTCGATACTAACCGCCGATTAGACCTGAATCGTGGCATCAAAATAATGAGCTGTATCAAGAAATACGTCTGCTTATTAGAGGGACTCATTACATAGAAAATAGAGACTAAACTCATTTCTAAATTTGAAAAAAATTGTGACGCATATTTGATATCAATTCCTATAGAACATAAAATAGATATATTTGTTTCCACAGCAATTTATGCTATTCACAAAAAGTGACCTCTAGGAACAATACAAATATTGGTTAACATTTAGCTAAAACAAAAAACCAATACAATTTGATATTGTTTTCACTTGTTGATGGAATATCTTGTACTTTAACCATAGATCTCATAACTAAAAGATTTAGAATCAACAGTTTCCCTAGTTGTCTGTAGAAACGTGACACTGTGTGTCCAGTTTTCCATACTTTTGCATGATTTCTCAGTTATCTTTGGAGATAGAACCTTGCGGTTTTCGCGGTCCTGTACCACTTTTTTGTGAAACTCAAGATGGCCTAATCATATTTTGCATAACTGTTTCCGTTTCTGAGGTACAGGGTGATTTTGAAAATTTATATTTTTTTAACCCCCTCTATATCTACGAAGTTTCTCAGCGATAATGTCAAATTAAAATCTTAGCCCATAGAGAATTTTACGCAGAATCCAGTGGCGCACTAATTTTTTTTTTCGGGGTATGGTTTTGGAGATACGATTATTCAATAGAAAACAACTACTTTCCTGTCTGAAGGAGAATGCAAATTCTCAATTTCAGAAGATTTTATATTTTATTTTTAAAAACTCTTATCGTGTCGTGTGTTCAAAATAGATATAATTCAATGTTCGTCGCGGCATATAGCCAGGAAAGAAGTTGTTTTCTATTGAATAAACTGAAAAAGAGTTGATATTCTCATCACATAGGGAATGCAAATTCTCAATATATTGCTTTATATAAATATATATCCATTTTTGTATGTTCATAATTTATCTGAGGATATTCCTTTTCAAAACTTTCATACCCAATCAGGCGGGGTTCAAACTTGAACGATGGAAACTTATTATGATTTTTATAGACCTCTAATCGCAGATTCGTGATAGTCTCAATTCAGAATTTTTTCCAAGCCCTGTATATATGATGAATGTCAATTTATCATACACCCAAAAGCAAAAAAAATTATCAACACTAATTAACGGGCATCGCCCCAGCTTCCCGGGTAAGGCACTAGCCGTTCGATCGAACAAAGTACTCCGTATTATCACCAACGGTGATAGATACTCTCGAGTGGCAGATCTCCACGAGAGATGTGGTAATTTGCCAAGAATCAGCGAGTACATCCTGAAAATATCAAATAGATTCTACAAATACCACATCGCGCTGGAAGTGACCTTACCCGGAATATCACTATACAGCCAGAGAACACCATAACATCCGTAAAAAGCACGGGCTGATATATGCATCAACCAATGTTTTTAGGGAACCTGAGAATCTATAGTCGGGACCCAGGCAACCAGATGACGAATGATCACGTCACTGTGACGTCCCTAATTGGTGATTTTTCGTCAGAGACGTCACGCACCAATTTATGACGTCACTATGACGTACTTTCTATGACGTGATAATCACGTCATCGTTTCGACGTCAAGTGAACGTCAGTTAGATGGGTAAAGAAAGAAGTCAGTTTCATGACGTTGAATAAGGGACGTCCTGTCGACATCCATTTTTCCCAGACCTTCTCTAAACCATGGATACTTATATATTATCATGTGAAACAAAAGTATAACTCATGAAAGCGAATCAACATGCAAGTTTTATTCTAATTATTTATATACCCGAAAAGTAGTAGGAAAACTATTTTCTAAAAAACTTTGACACACTGTTTATCTCGGAAACCAATAAGCTATGTATATATGAAAATGATTGTTTAGGTATACCTATATTGAAACCGTTACTCTCATGACGTTGCAGTGACGTATCTATGACGTCTTGAAATCACGTCGGTGTGACGTGCCAATTTGGTGAGCTTCGTCGTTTAGACAATTTTTCAATAATTTACTATTTAGATTTTTGTCGGGTGACGAAGAATGCATCAATATACATTATACAATATACATCAACACAGTGAAGCCAAATTCGCCAACATCCTATCCACTGCTATCAAACTATACTTTGTTTGCTTACATCTCGTTGAAGATCCCTACCTCTGGTTAGAAAACCAGAGGATTCGGCAAAATTTCCGGTTGGGGGTAGTATGCCGTTACCACCGATACAACAAGGCCTGCATGCTCCGTGGGTGACGTCACTTAGTGAGGCCTAACCAGCGGCTCGAAACGACAAGCGCTTATAGCGCTATAAGGCGACCGCGTATTTCGATTTTAGTTTTAGATCATCATTGAGCCGATGTTGCTGTTTTTTGAAGGGCTTCCGGTTAAAAAAGGATGCCAGTCGTCAACTGAGCCCTTCTTCGCACCCCATTCGATTTTATTATGGAAAAACGAAGTTTTAAAGCAAAAACCAGGCTAAAACACAAATATCCACCTACAGCAACCCATTCGAATTAAATATATTGGCAAAAATTGTGTTGAAGGTGAACTTCACACCTACTTATACAGGGCCCGCAGAACATAAACTTATCGTGAGATTGATCGAAAGGAAATTGTGGAAAATGTATTTTATTTTGATTGACATGCCGTTTGTTACAATTACCTATATTTATCTTGGAGAATTCCTATTACCTGAAAAAATAACCAGTGAGTGTTTTCAATTTTCTGTTGTTGGATTTTCCACCCAAGTGGATCGTTACACTTGAAACCGTAATTTTTAAGGGTAAAACTGCATTTATCATGCGATGGTTTTTTTTTTGAAAATTTTTTTCGGTACTCACGTATTTTTGTTTGATAAACCGAATTTTATAATGAAAATGTGAACAAACCACTATTTATTGAGATATTTCAAGAAAAAGTTCGAAATTTAGCCTTCTTCCTCCCCTTGTGTTGGGGGCATTTGAATCTACTTGCTCTTATTTTGTCACACTTTATATACTGATGATGTACTTCGATGGCACATTTTTATATAGAAAGTTTTTCATATTTAGTGTACAAGCATTCCAGATGACGACCATTTAATCAATAGTCAATCAAAATACGAGATGTCAAATGTCAATAGATTGCTTTCGATATTCGATATTCTTCCTTCTTTTCACTAAATATGGATTAATCTCAAGAAAATCATATTTATAGTTGAATTATATATAAATTGTCCAATATGATGAAAAAAGAAGGGAAATTTGTTCTAAATGCCATCCAGAAGACAGGTGAAAAAGAAGGTGAAATTTGGAACTTTTTAGTCAAATATCTTCATGATAAATATCATGATAAATGCAATTTTACCTTTTTAAGTAGAGTGTTTGTAGTTCATGTTAATATAATAGTTGCAATTTGATCATTGGAATGAATTCTGCATTCATTGCCACGAGGCAAATGACCGTTTTCAGAAAGAATTTTGAGAATGAGAATTAAAAATGCCCGTTTATTATGAACATTCAAGAAAATTTCTTCGAATTCAGAGATGATTTTGTTGAAAATTAAGCTCTGTTTACTACTGAACTTAGATGGAGTAAAATCCTCGCGATGAATTGCATATACCCACATTTTCGATAGCTCCTCGTCCAACGGGAAACTAAAAGCATGAACTTTGAACCACCCACATAATTCCCCCGACAAAAGGGAACACAACACTTGAAAGGCATTGTTATTTCGCCGATCACAACACAAAATATTTCACAAAACAGTAATTTTTCCGCCAATTATTTTGATGAATAAACAACAAAAGAATTCGGGACCGTTTCAAAAACATACGTGAATCACCGATACACCGATGAATTAACACGAACTGACGCGTTAGTCGACAAGCGATAAAATAAAACACTGGCCTCTCTTGGTGACGTCACGAGCTGTTTACGTCAGAGTCTGCTGACCTTGTTGTATCGGTGGTAACGAGTGTGCTCACCGGCGTCGGTGATTAGCCTCAGTAGCAGAACAAGGCCGACGTTAAAGAAACAAGAAGAGAACACTAATTAACTAACAAAACACACAAGTTGGGTACCTGAAAGTAACAAATAAATAGTAATACAAAGATCATTATGTAGAATAGGCACCTGATTGAATATTTACTAATACAATTGAATTTCGAAATTATTCATTGAATTGTTCAAATTGATGTCCATTTTCCCTAACACACACTTTCTCAATACGTGTTAATACAATAAGAGGCACAACAATCTTGAAGAACTTCGAACAAAGGCAGTTTCCAGAAATTACAAAGACATCCTCTAATGATTTTTATTTCATTAAGACGTATTGAGAATGTGTGTGAGGGGAAAAATGGACATCAATGAATAATAATTTATTGAATAATTTCGAAATTCAAATGTTTTAGTGAATATTTAATCAGGTGCTTATTCTAAATTATGAACTTCTTATTACTAATCATTTGTTGCAATCAGGAAACAAAGTTTTGTGATTTGTTAGTTAATTAGTGTTGGGATCGTTTTTGTCCTCTTCATAAAAAATCAAAGGAAATATTCTTTCAATTGAAACTTTTTTTATATGAAAAATTTCAATGTTTTAGTGATTTTGGAGCATTATTGGAATTTTTATATTTATAACTTTATATATGATTTTGAAGAGGAAAAATAAGAAATTTAATGAGCTGATGAAATACAGGCTGCTCCATTTGAAAATCATAAGTTTGTCGTATCTCCAAAACCATACCCCGAAAAAAAAAATTGAGTGCGCCACTGGATTCTGCGTAAAATTCTCTATGGGCTAAGCTTTCGATTTGACACTATCGCTGAGGAACTTCGTAGATATAGAGGGGGTTCAAAATTTTCAAAATCGCCCTGTATCTCAGAAACGGGAACATTTATACAAAATCTGATTAGGCGTTACCATCGATACAACAAGGCCAGCAGACTCTGACGTAAACAGCTCGTGACGTCACCAAGAGAGGCCAGTGTTTTATTTTATCGCTTGTGGACTAACGCGTCAGTTCGTGTTAATTCATCGGTGATTCACGTATGTTTTTGAAACGGTCCCGAATTCTTTTGTTGTTTATTCATCAAAATAATTGGCGGAAATATTACTGTTTTGTGAAATATTATGTGTTGTGATCGGCGAAATAACAATGCCTTTCAAGTGTTGTGTTCCCTTTTGTCGGGGGAATTATGTGGGTGGTTCAAAAGTTCATGCTTTTAGTTTCCCATTGGACGAGGAGCTAAAAATGTGGGTATATGCAATTCACCGCGAAGATTTTACTCCATCTAAGTTCAGCAGTAAACAGAGCTTAATTTATAATGATGAATTAATAATAGAAGACAATTACTGTCTCATAAAAAGTATAAGTAGAGGAAAAATAGAAAAGCTTTGATTGTGCAGTTAGTTTTGTATATTATAGTCAACAAAATCATCTCTGAATTCGAGGAAATTTTCTTGAATGTTCATAATAAACGGGCATTTTTAATTCTCATTCTCAAATTTCTTTCTGAAAACGGTCATTTGCCTCGTGGCAATGAATGCAGAATTCATTCCAATGATCAAATTGCAACTATCATATTTACATGAACTACAAACACTCTACTTAAAAAGGTAAAACTGCATTCATCATGATATTTATCATGAAGATATTTGACTAAAAAGTTCCAAATTTCACCTTTTTTTTCACCTGTCTTCTGGATGGCATTTAGAACAAATTTCCCTTCTTTTTTCATCATATTGGACAATTTATATATAATTCAACCATAAATATGATTTTCTTGAGATTAATCCATATTTAGTGAAAAGAAGGAAGAATATCATTCAAAATAATGGCGTGTGTAATGTCATTCGAAAGCAATCTATTGACATTTGACATCTCGTATTTTGATTGACTATTGATTAAATGGTCGAAATCATATTTCCTGTTGAATTTTCTATATAAAAATATGTGCCATCGAAGTACATCATGAGTATATAAAGTGTCCAATGACAAAATAAGAGCAAGTAGCTTCAAATGCCCCCAACACAAGGGGAGAAAGAAGGCGAAATTTCGAATTTTTTCTTGAAATATCTCAATAAATAGTGGTTTGTTCACATTTTCATTATAAAATTCGGTTTATCAGACAAAAATACGTGAGTACCGAAAAAAATTAAAAAAAAAAACATCGCATGATAAATGCAGTTTTACCCTCAAAAATTACGGTTTCAAGTGTAACGATCCACTTGGGTGAAAAATCCAACAACAGAAAATTTAAAACACTCACTGGTTATTTTTTCAGGTAATAGGAATTCTCCAAGATAAATATAGGTAATTGTAACAAACGGCATGTCAATCAAAATAAAATACATTTTCCACAATTTTCTTTCGATCAATCTCACGATAAGTTTATGTTCTGCGGGCCCTGTATAAGTAGGTGTGAAGTTCACCTTCAACACAATTTTTGCCAATATATTTAATTCGAATGGGTTGCTGTAGGTGGATATTTGTGTTTTATCCTGTTTGTTGCTTTAAAACTTCGTTTTTCCATAATAAAATCGAATGGGGTGCGAAGAAGGGCTCAGTTGACGACTGGCATCCTTTTTTAACCGGAAGCCCTTCAAAAAACAGCAAAATCGGCTCAATGATGATCTAAAACTAAAATCGAAATACGCGGTCGCTATAAGCGCTTGTCGTTTCAAGCCGCTGGTTAGGCCTCACCAAGTGACGTCACCCACGGAGCATGCAGGCCTTGTTGTATCGGTGGTAACGGATTAGGCCATCTTGAGTTTCACAAAAAAGTGGCACAGGACCGCGAAAACCGCAAGGTTCTCGAAAGATAATTGAGATATCACGTAAAAGCATCGAAAACTGGACACACGTACTGTACTGTTTCGGTCCACCTAGACATCATCAGTCGCATCAGAACTGCCAGTTGTGGCAACTCTCATGACGAATAACTCCAGCGACTTGTATAGAAGATGATATAATTATTATCCATCATTAATGTACTAATTTAATTATTTTATTTTTAATGTAAGAGATAGAATGATTTCGAATTTTTATCAAATTATCCCTGTTCGTAATTTTGTGGCTCGTTTTTTTCACATTAAAGTAAAAGGCACAATACAAACAAATATTCAAATGGAACATATAAAACGAGAACATTTGTAGAAAAAAATTAATTGTATTTGTATTGTATCAAATATAAGTTTTCTTTATCTTCTGTAGAGTTCCTTCATTAGTAATATTCAAATTCTTCAACGAATCCAAATTATCCTTCTTGGGCGGCAGAGTCTCCGCTGAGACATTCAAGACATCCAGATTGACTGTCTTCGGTCTGGGGGTTAAAAAACTATTTTGATTCACGTTCAGTCTGAAAAATAAACACAATGTAAACCATGTATAAACATATATCAAATTATAGAAACAAACAACAAAACAAGTAACACTACTGGTAATCAAAACGATTTTTTCAATGTTAAAAATTCAGATGTGTTCCACTTTGTTACATCTTCTATCTTTGTGTTGTGACTCTGACCAACTAAATTTTTTATAACTAATCTATCATGCTTCGAATGTGCTAGGTGTTCCTTGAACCTAGCTGTATCAGTTCTTCTAGTTTGCCCTACATGTTTTGCCGCAATTGTTTTAACAATTTTGATGAACTTGGGTTGATCCATCCACCCTTGCACAAGAGAGAAGTGACAGGTTATATACCAAGCAGATGGTATTATTCGTGCCGAAATGATTGATAACTGATCCTAATTCATTAAATTCTTGAGCGCTTTGGCCCAAGTTTGTTGAACGAATGACACACATCACATCATTTTTAGAACCACTTGATCGATCATGGAAGGCCGCAAATTCGAATTTATCTCTTCAAATCATATCACCGAATAACTCTTTCTTCAAATCTTATCGGATATTTTCATCACTCAAACTTCTTTATCACTGAAATGTGAAGAACTTTTGGTATTAGGAGGAGTAGGAAACCTAGAACTTGTGTTTTGATAGGCCATCTGATATAGGTTCAGTAGCCTTGTTGGCAAACACTAAAATTAAGGTTGAAATGGTCTTAAATTTTTCTTAATTTTAGTATCGCCAACATAATTTTTTTATTATTTTACGTTGACCGAAGAAAACATTTCTTTGCTTCCTCAAAGCTAGCCCAAATTCTGTATCCTTCGGCTAGGAGTGCTTGGACGATAGGACACTAGAAATTGACCGGTGCAACGCCAACGTGGCGTCTCTTCAAAATTAAATAATCCACTATCAAGTATGTTCTGTCCCAAGTAAGTTAGGTCCAAATATGGAGTCAGAGGACCTGCGCTTAGTTGGTTTAGGTCATATTTGTTGGAGAGAAAGCAAAGAGTACTTATTAGAAAAAACAACAAAACAGTCAAATCAGATATTAATGAAATCTCGAACACTGGTGTTCCACAAGGCAGTATTATAGGCCCTCTACTTTTTATAATTTACATCAACGACCTGATAGAAAATCTTGATCAGAGCAAATGTGTCTCACCAACTATGCAGATGACACAAACTTATTGGTCCGTGGTGAACTGTTTCCGGATTTGGTAATTAATGTTAATTATATTCTCAAAGTAACAAATGAGTGGTTTACAACGAAGAAACAAATTCTGAATAAAAGCAAAACTAATTTTTTGTTTCTCACAACCAATCATCCCAGATCTGATATTCCAACACATATTGAAATTGATAATCAAAATGTGAGCATGTCAGAATATGTTAAATTCCTAGGAATGCAAATTGATACCAAATTGAGTTGGATGAATCACATCAATAATATCAGTGGAAAATTGAACTCGTCTGGTTATAGTATAAGAATTATTGCTAAATATGTCAAGTACCATACACTTAAGATGGTTTACCATGCAAACGTAGAGTCAATCATGAGGTATGGTATCATATTCTATGGAAGTAGCAGGGCCGCAAACGCGATCTTCATAATCCAGAAGAGAATTCTGAGAATTCTCTGGAACTTGAAACCTGGAGATTCATGCAGAGGTTTATTCAGAAAAAATAAACTACTCACCTTTTATGCGATGTTCATTCAAGAGTGCCTATTATTCATTTTCAAAAATAAACGATTATTCACAAATATGGAATCTCAGACAGAACATGATACCAGACACTCTAACTACACATATCCAGCACACAGATTGCGATTAATTGAGTCCAGTGCATTATACTCTTGTATTAGATTTTATAACAAACTCTCTAGTGACATCAAATCGATAAAATCATTAGCAAAATTCAAGAAAACAATTTTTAAGTTGTTGGTTAACATCGAACCATATGATGAGACAGAGTTCATGAACTTTCGAATCAAATAATCTCAGAAATATTTGTAGATCTCACAAGTGACTATCATATTCTTTTGTTGACTATTGTTTCATTTATTCCTACTTTATGTGATCACGTTTATATATTGTAGTATTCCTTGAAATAAAATGTATTTATTATTATTATTATTATTATTTTCATTTGATGTCATTCCTTTATCTATGATGAAAAATATGAATAATTCATTTGAGAAACCGAATAGTTTCACTTTTTAGACCTCCTATTTCCTTCCACGATTATTTGAAATTAAGACTGATGTTGAAGTAATTTATTATTTCGCATGTGTCATAATCAACACGCAGTTGCTGTCACTTTGAACTACAAGAGGAAGATTGTCATATTGATCTTTTTGAAAAAATCGTTTCGGTTATCTGCACAACAGCGCAAACGCATCTCACCTATCCAAATGGTTCCTTTGTTCGATAAAAGACGGCGCATTGGGATGCGCGTGAAATCTTCTCGACACCAAATACCCGCAAACGAACCCGAAAACCAGCCCCCCAACTATAGCCCCACCGACAATCATATGCAGATAATCAGAGGCCACTCTTCCCAAATCCCCACATTCTTTCCTCTCCTCCTCTGCTGCTTCTTTCGATTTCAGCTCGTCCACGAAACCGTCATCTTCCAGGGGATCGTCCGCGAATTCTTTTCTTTCGTGCTTGACAACTGACACTTCGTTGTCGTTGGTCGGCGAGTTCTTGCACTTGAGTATGTTGCCGTTTTTTACGTCTTGGACGAGGTAGCGGAAGGAGGTGACAGCGTCCAGGCTGACGCAGGCGCTCTTCATCAGGTCCCATGCGCAGTGGGGGTCCCTCAATTCCATGCATTCGCTGAAAAATCATAGACTTACTGAACTATTGATATGGCAGATTCTACTTCTTACTGATTTGTTAAGCCACCAAATTCGTATAAAACAGTTTATTTTGAATTAATCAATGATACAACCAAACTAAGGTACTTCATTAGACACCGAATGCCATTCGTGGAATATTCTGACACTCGCAGTCCCCTCTCAAATTGTTGATGGTTAAAAAGTTATTAAATTTTTCTGAAAAACACGAACTATTTGAGAAAAATTAATAACAAAAAGGCTGTTTTGAATAACCCCATGTTATACCATTTCAGAATCTGTATTAAATGGACAACTTTTTCTTATAATTGGATATCTTTGTGGGGGTAATTTTTTAATCTGCCAGCGGCATTTAAAAATCAACTTGAATATTTCATTCAATTATTTCTTGGGAAAGGTGCATCCATGTGGATGAAATTTGTGAAAGAAAAAATCACGAATGTGACATAATAAATTAATAACTTTAGAACCATCAACAATTGGATAACCACATGTATGGTTACTTGGATTGGAAATGACCCTCCCTACCACCCCACTTCTTTTGATACATTACTTATAGGACACCCTGTATACGTATTTTTTTCTTTTTTACTCAAGATCAAATGAATAAAAGAGGAACGTGGCTCCTCCACCATTCCTATGACTTACTTTCTGAAAATCCACATTCACACAGAGTTAAAATACGATTCCCTGTGCCAGTACGACGTTGCCGACATCATCAATATGTCTAGATTTCCGGAAATTGTTCTTTGACTGCATAATAACTATATCATAACAGCAATGGGATATAATAGGTTCTTCAATCCTACTTTGTCAGGTATTATGAATAATTCCCATAAATCTCTCATTGGCTGAATGAAGTTGATTACTAATAAAGATAAATTATGATATTTTGCGATAGTATCTATAATTTTTCACTATCATTACAATATGTTGTTCATACCTTGTTAGTAATTTTTTTGCTAATGAATTTGTTCCTTAATAAAACGGATCTATTGCAACAGCGCCTAATACTTCGAATCCGTCCACACCACTCAAAATACTGACAGACACAACAAGAGGAAGTCAGGAAGGAGCCATGGGTGTCTGCTTCATCCTGCTCTGACCGATGGCAGTTAATTAGGGAGGATAGTATCATTGAATGTAGCCGATAGTGATTCATTGATTCAATGATATTTTCGTTTAGGATCTTCGAGATATTTCAATGCATAAATAACGAAACCATAACCTGTCAGAATGAAGCCTTTGCATTCCTGCTCCGAGTGCATTTGTGGTTATTTATGTTTTTGTTTGCCAGTTTGACTTCTTCTATTTTTTCATTCGTTTTTCATTGGTTAGCTTTTCGCTAGCTATATTCTTCACCATCAGCTATTTTCAGACTAGAATCAGAATGTACTTCACAGTTTGTCGCCACGAATATTAGAAATTGCTTCAATTTGAAAATAAAAACTTGGTCTTCGTCATTCTGTACAGCGTAGACATAACACTGGAGAGTTCCAAACTTATTTTATGATTCATCTGAAGGAAACTTCCCCATTGCAACGCTGTCGGTCGTAGTTCTCGACATCGCCGTTAGACGAAATGCCAGGGCCTACTTGGCCCCTATCGCTGGTTAAAGGCCTCTCATAGATCTCGCCTGAGGATTCCGTACTCCTGCTTGTCCAGATCGTAACAGATTTATGTTGCAGTACAGGTAAATTTGCAGGCGAGTATTCGTGATAGTGGCCAACCGAGTTTGAGAACAATAAGTAAGAGCGAAAAAATGCTATGAAGTTTTAATTCAAAGACATGCTCCCGTTAGGACAGAGCGGAAAATCGTCAACGGTACTGACGTCACAAGTACTATAAAGCGCCGAACGTCTATTAGTATTCCAAAAAAATAGAAAATTCATTATTCAGTAAAATATACAGGGTGACATTTTGAAAATTTCCACCCTCAATATCTTCCTTGCAGTAAATAATATGAGAAATCGAAAAAACAGGTCGATTTTATTTTCAAGGGGGACACTTGAAATAATTAGTTTTAGCCCTCTTGGTTCAACCCCCTAGGAGGAGTAGATGTTACCCTTAGAATCTCAAATGGAAAATGGGGTCAAGTGGCATATCATTTTAAAAGGCGTTCAATTTTCTTTCGAACGGTAACCTAGTTAATCATTCTCTGTCGAGCTTTTTCCTAAAAATGTCGTATCACCTAGAAAACTTCGCACCCGATAATATATTCCTTTCAGTAAATGATATTAAAAATTCGAAAAGACTATAGAATGGGTAGATGTTACCCTTAGGATTTAATATGAAAAGGGAGGTCGAGATGGACATCATTTTAAAGGGCGTTCAAGTCTCTTTTTAACTATTCCCCTTCATTTTTTTGATGAACAGTTTCCGAAAAAAGGCCGTTCTAAACTTACAGAAGTATTTAGAACATGCCTGCACTGATATCTCGACTGATATGTATGGTTTTCAAGCTGGTATTATTGTATTGCCCCTTTCAGTCCAAATGGTAGAAAGATTTTGAATGCATTTCAGTGCAGGCATGTTCCAATTACTTCTGTAAGTTTAGAACGGCATTTTTCGGAAACTGCTCATCAAAAAATCATGAACTAGGGTACTGTTGGAAAGAGAATTGAACGCCCTTTAGAATAATGTGCATCTTGACGCCCTTTTCATATAAGGTTCTAAGGGTAACATCTACCCCTCCTAGGGGTGAAGTGTCCCCCTTGACATTGAAATTGACCTATCTTTTCGATTTTTCATTTTATTTACTGGAAGGAAGATATTGAGGGTGGGAAGTTTTCTAATTGACACGGTATTTTTCGGAAACTGCTTGACAGAAAATGATAAACTAGGGTACCGTTGGAAAGAGAATTGAACACCCTTCAGAATGATGTGCCACTTGACCCCCCTTCCCATTTGAGATTCTAAGGGTAACATCTACCCCTCCTAGGGGATTGAACCAAGAGGGCTAAAAAAATCAATTTTAAGGGTCCCCCTTGAAAATAAAATTGACCTGTCTTCTCGATTTTTCATATTATTCACTGAAAGGAAGATATTGAGGGTGAGTATTCAAAATGTCACCCTGTATTGCGTTGCCGTCTCTACAGATTCTCTAGCTTGTTTAGATATTTCAGAGTTCATTGTTCTCAAATTCAACTCATATGAACAATGTCATGGATGAACTGAGCAAGACAGTTATAAACTCACTTGTTCTTGTTTCCTTATGAACTGGATTGTGACAGATTATGACATAGATATTATTAGAATGTCATCAGAATTTGAGGGAGGTTCATTTAAATGGCAAATATACCAAAATTATTCAGTTGAATTATATAAATCTAGTTATAAACGTACAATTGAGGTTGGATCGAATTTTGTCGCTGCTAATTGAACCTACAACATGCTACAACCAACTCAATCAATATAATTGGAAGTGGGGATAAAACCTATATTGATGCTGTTTACTACATCAATGAATATCGAAACTTCTCGACAGTTCACAGTTGTATTGATACGAAAATTGAGAAATATTCACTTTATATTTCCTTATAATAAAACGCCTGCCAACACAGGAAAACCGATTATTAGTCAGAACTGAATAGACGAGTTTACCGCCGAAAGCTATGCTTGAACGATCCACGAAATTGTAGCATATTCAATTTTTTTTTGGAAGTTTTACAGAACAATTTATCAAAAAAATTATGGAGTAATTGTTATGTTATAACATAGACTACAGAAGATAATCTATAAGACAGTTCACTCGTTCATTTTTCGACTTCTAAGAGATCTCGCCGCACCCTACTCGCCAACGACTCGATTCTGCCGGCCACCGCCTGCCGGTGCGATACAGTGTGTCGCTCAGAGTTACCAGTTGTCGTTGGTTGACGAGATATACCGGTTGTCTATATTATGTAGTGATAGTGTCTTGTAGTGTTGAATCGTACTGTGGAATATTTGTGAAATGCCTACTCATTGCTCAGTGGATGGTTGCCCTAGTATTGTGGGAAGCCCAGGTCTTTCGTTTTTTCGTTGTCCAAAATACATTTTGAGAAATGTCAGGCTTTTATGGGAACGGAAAAGCAAATGAAATGTATTCAAGAAGCCTATGACATGTTTCGGAGTATTGAAGTCAAGAATTATGATGGCAAAAGTATGACGTTCATTTTTGGATGAAGGTTACCCTTTAAAGCAGTTCTTGCACTATGGAAATGTTGAAAGAACGAAATTATAGATATTTGTTCACACGTAATTTAAATCAAGATTGTTTAGAGAATTTCTTCGGGCAGATTAGAAATTGTTCTGGCAACGCAAAAAATCCAACACCCATACAGTTCTGCAGAGCATTTAAAAAATTATTTGCTTTGAAATACTCTGATTCCAGTGAAGGTGCGAACTGTATGGATGATGTGAATGAAGTTTTGTTGAGTTTAACGCCAGAGTTTACTGAAAAATGTACAGATATCCTGGTTGCACTCGATAGCCAAAAATATACTCCTCTGAAGGTCTTGTAAAGAAATGTCTAACTCAACATTCATGTGAGGTTTGTGTAGATTTCAGCAAATCTTCAGAAAATTTGGTAGATGAAGAAGTACTTTTCTGCAAACTGAAGGCATATAGTACCGAAAAATCATCATTTGGTCGTTTAACAATAACTTCAAAAGATATTGTTGATCATGTCATATTCATGGAGAACATATTCATTGAACACTTCAACAAAATCGGAGGTGAAAAAGGACTTGGTCAGTATTTGAAACAACAATACTCAAAAGTTCCATTTTCACATCCATGTCAAGAATTTCCCTACAATTATTATATATCTTTGTATACAAGAGTTCGCATATACTTTACCCTCAAATTTTTGAATCAAGATATGAAGATTGTTAAAAGGAGCAAAACATATAATGTTAAATAAAATATATTGAATCATCTCTAAAAGTTATCTCCAAATATTATAATTATCTTCCATGAATATCATATCAATCAACATAATATTGATGTCTGTAAATATGTTTGTTAATAAATAAAAAACGTTTTTCAGAACTAATGTGTATCATTTGAGAGTGAATCATTAGAAACTATTATTCGATTGATATGAATTGAGAATTTCTAAAATATCAAAAACCACTATCATTGTGATTTTGGATTTCTGAGTGGACGTTACTGAACGTCCCCTGTAAGAGCGCTAGAATTGGAATCGCCCCGTATAACCGTCAAGCGCACCCCTACATGCCGCTACCGTTTGTTGGCCCGATGATTTATGGGAAAAGCAAAAAACGCAATGTTCGAGCGTACCGACAAATGGATCCTTGTAAGTGGAATATCTTCTAGACATTCAGTAATCTTTGGTTATAATGATTCTTCAGTTGAATGCACTTTTGAGTTGAATTCACGAATTTTTGTCTTGCCTTTTCTGACAGAGGTTACTCACTTGCAGTGATGGATGGTTTCGCAATGGTTAAGGGTTATCAGTTTGACCTCATCCTTGGTAACAGCAATGACTCTTCCATAGCCAGGTGCTGTTTTGAGCTGCCTTATCGGAGTGTTTATGGAGAACACTTCATTTTCAGAGATCACATGAGCTTTGGTGCTATTTATCCCAGGAATGTTCACCATTTTCAACACTTTCCCATTATCTGTAAGATATATAAATATGATTATTGACATTGATTATTGGATCTGTAAACATCTCCCTTGTATAGGGGTGGATCAAAACACTATTTATAACACATATTTTTAAAATAATGACTTTTTGTCCAAAGAATCCTCACTCTCTTTGAGTTGAACAACAACCGTTCATATAAGTCGTAGATAGTAGTGTCACTGGATAGTATTAGTTTGATAAGAGTTCGGACACAACTGAACTTTTGTCCGTTTCTATTTTCTATATTACAATGGTTTAAGTGAATAAAAGAATAAGACATATATTTTGCTCTTCGTCTTTTCAATTTCCCTAGTAGCGCCTGATAGATACGATTTTAGAGGTTATATTTTCTGTCAAATCAATCATAGCCGTAGATGGACAATGGATATAGGGTACAAACACCCACTTCAATTCATAGTGATACACTTCTAGAAGAGCAACTATTATATAAAAATGAAAAAAATGTATTGTATGTGAAACTGTACTCCAGTGAAGTATTCCTGAGACAATTTTAAGAAATTAAGTCTATATAAGCTTGTGTCCGGAAATGCTTCATACAGGATGTGGAAATACAGAGAACAAATCATTTTTTGATAAAGATTTCATAGGAAAAAAATTAATTTATTTTGACGAGACCTACCAATTACTTGGTTTTGTAAAGTTCTCAGCAACTCCACTTAGCGCCTTAGGAGCTAAGTAACATGGATATCACTATAGAAAATCTCTCCAAAACGATACCTCCAGCGTAATTGAGGCCCTTATAATAATTCCCTTGATACATAAATATCTATTTACTTTTCAATGTTGAATGTTGAATTCGGTCGGCACCAAAAACGCCATTCAATAATATATCACGATGTAGTTTACTTGCTTTTCTTATTCTCAAATGTTCAATTTTATAATGTAATTTTGCGATCATTTCCCCTTCTTCCATGATTATTTTGTTTTGTATTTAGTGTGATGATAATAATGGAATTTTGTTCTTGAAATCGTCTGCTTTGTAAATTGATGGAACAACAGATTCTCTCAATCAGATTTTGAAATCTTATGTTTGAAAATGGGCCTAAAATATAGATTCATTCTAATCAGATGATGTTATAAGAAGTGAATTTCAATGAGTACCTCACAAATTTCGCTCGTCTTCAACTTGATTTTCCGACCAGGCCGTTTCATATCTTCCTTCTATAAGCGAATGCTGGATATATTATATTTGATTCGGAAAATCGAATAAATGATATCCATTTGTTTCAGAATTGGCACAATTTATTACACAGCAAGTGATTTCCATAGCTGCTTTCATCTCGAAAGTATAATAATTATGAAATTTTATTTCAATTCTGACGTTTATAAAATTAATTGTCAAATTCAAAGAATTTTTGAATGAAAAAGCGCGGGACTATGGTGCTCTTGTCACGATGCAAGGTGTGTAACTTTATAAATCTAAACATTCAAAAACCCTAATCGTTGTCATTTCTGTGTCCGAACTCTTATCAAACTAGTACCATCCAGTGACTCTAGTAGATAGTATAGTCGAATGAGAATCAAATTCGGAGTGTAATGTCAAAAGTGACAGGAAATGTTTCATCTACGATAATTATGGAAACCGCATTTTAGCATCATTACCCCCTATGGGAAATGGGGGGGTGCAAATGGAAAAATATTCGGTGGTTCTCGCTGAATTTTTGATATGATGTAGTCACATATGATTCTGATCAGAAAATCGTCGGGTGACAATCCTAAAAAATGCTTTTTCTGGTTTAGGTTTCAATTCACATTTGATTCTGAATAGAAAGACAACTATTTTCAATATTGTATTCCCATTCCTTAATGATTTTTCATTTGGAAAAATGGGGGGGGGGAGGTTCTCGCCCCCCAACCAGCTTTAAAAAAATCCGTGCTACTGTGAGAAGCATAAGAAAATGTTTAATCACAAGAAATTATATGGAAAAAGCTCTCTTGCATGATTGCCCCCAGCAAATGGAAGGGGGGGAATTCACATTCCGATCAAAATAGTCTAGCCTAGATCTAGTCATGTTATCGCCAACTAGTGGCGCCACCTTCCCAATATTTCCGAATGAAAAATCATTAAGGAAAAAAGTTGTCTTTCTATTCAGAATCAAATGGTTAGTCATTTTTTTTTTAAATGTGAATTATTGAAGCCCCCTAAAAACACTGTCCATTTTTTAGGATTGTCACCCGATGATTCTCTGATCAGAATCATATGGACTACATCATATAAAAAATTCAGCGAAATCCACTGAATTTTTTTTCATTTGCACCCCCCATTTTGTAGGGGTAATAATGCAAAAATGCGGTTTCCATAATTATACGTCATGAAACATTTCCTATCACTTTTGACAGTTAGATGGAATTCTTTTTTTTTTTTCGGTTTTCAAAATAGTGATTGGTGGTAATAATTCTTCCCCATTAAATTTTTTTCATGAAGAATCTATTTTTAGAAGTAATTAAATGAAATAAAAAGTTTTGGAATATCGTTCATTTTCTCAGAAATAAATGGTCAATTCGATCAAAATGTGAATTCAAACGCCCCTGGCAAAAAAACTGTCAATTTTTGAGGGTTGGCTCACTGAAAATATTTTATAGAACCACATGGAATCAATCCACCGAGACCCAATTTACCTTAAAATATAAGTCCGAAAACTTTAGAAAATGACAACTCTCCACGACTTCCATGACCAACTACTCAAAAAAAGTGAGGAGTACAAGGGAGATGATGCCAGATTATATACCGAGCGGCTGATGGTATTCTCGTACAGGGTTCAATGTCAACAATAAATATTGTGTGGGTTCCGACTAAGTTAGTGGCAGTATAAGCACAGATTAACAAACCTTACAGATAAGACAGTCAGACAAGGCGCACAAAATTAGAGAGAGATGACAAAAGCGCAAAGTTTAAAGGGACAGTCTCACTACTGCGCAAGCGCTCGGGATTTTCGGCATGTTTTCCACATTCCAGCACGACTAGCACGAGGTCGACGGCCTCGATTCCAGCACTGTGACTGGTAGAAGCGTTTGTTTATTGTGCATTTTATCTGCTCATCAGTTTCAAAATCGATAATTTGTTTGTTAATGTCCGAAATTTATTGACAAGAAGGGAATAAATTCTATATTCAGGTAAGGTACTCAGTTAAAATGTTGTTTTAATAGCATGTATTCCAATCAACTTTAATCGTTTAAATAATGCCATCTGATTACTTGTAGGTACCTCAATAAAAGGAATTCAGAAAATTGAATCACTTCTATATCAGTATCCAGCAAGTAGTGCAAAGATCTGTGAATAGTGATAGTGGATTGAGTTATGATCGAAGTTTAGATTGTATTTTGAGTTCTGCTTGTTGCTGTTTCTTGTTCAACTTCAAACAGTATAATGAGTGAGCAGAAAGTGAAAGATGCAGCAGTTCCTAGTGGAAGACACAGTTGTGTATATATAAACTGCAAGAACACCTCAAATATTTCAGTGAACATTAAGTTACATGGTTTTCCAAAGGATGAAACATCATACCAAACTGCTCTTTCCAAAAAGTTAGTAACAATTGATCAGGTACCTACTTCACTCTCTTTTGTTCAAGTAGAGTGTCATGATTCAGACAATGATTATTTTTCAAAACACTAATATTCTAATTCACTCCTAGAACACGAGACAATTAATTTAGTCATTATGTATGTACACTGTACATGTACAGGGTTATCCATCGAAAAGGACCACCCCTATATTAGTTTTTTCATCAAGAAAAAAAAAACAATATGCGGAAGTTGGGTGCCCAAAAATGTATTAATATGCATTGACCTCGATTTATTTTTATGAACATCCTAATTCCAAAATTGTGATGTTTTTCACTTATTCAATTTTGTATGCATGAAAACGCTGTTAATTTATTGTATTTACAATAAAAAAATTCAGATAGTCTTTCTGTTATTTACTTTTACTTTATACCAGTGAAGATGAATGAATGAATAAAGCTCACTCCTGTCAAGTCTCCAATGTGTTCAATTAATTCCTCTCAAATATTTCTTACATATTGTATTATTTCACGAATTTTGTAAAATAAACTTGAGAATCAAATATATATGATGTTGAATATTTCCAATGAATTGATTCATATTGTGGAAAAATATTTATAAACTAATTACAAGGCACTATCTGCATATTATATTAGTTCAAAATTCATTCCCCACAATAATTTCATTCTGAAGTAACAATTTTACAGTTCCTAATATCAATTATTTTGTGCAGATCTAAGTCAGGTAATATTAAATCTGCCTGAGCCAATCAATAAACACATTTGAACCACTTCATGATATCAATTCAATGTAAGCTTTAGGAATTTCTCATGAAGTAAATCCCTGATATCAAGATATTCGTTGATATGGCAACGTTGCATCACGAATAATTCCGTGACTTCAACCTGAATTTTTGAGAACCGGCAACCGAGACGCGCAAAGTTTAAAGGGACGAGATCACGAATCACATGTGTCGGTACATCAAACAGAAGGGGTGGAGTGTCTCATCTGTAAGGTTTGTTAATCTGTGGCATAGTGGAAGAAGAAGATGGTGTGCTCAACAGGAAGCTCAAACTCGTCTTGTTCTGCGCATGACGTCAGCTGGGATATAACTGTCATTGATATTATTATCTGTTTTCGTGATTGATGTCTCGCACTTCAGATATTATATAAGTACTAAAATTGAATGAAATAATTTCGAAATGCCTACTCGTTTCGTTTCTGGTCATGGAAACTCCAACTAACATACAAAAGGCACAGATATTGAATTTTTCTGCTTTTCCAAGAATGGAGACCTAATGAAACGATGGGAGCTTGCTGCCGACAGAATATAAACTCAAATAATGGTACCTACCTTATATTCCTTATATCCACATTCCAAAGTATTCACCTATCATATTATCATCACATTCATATTACAGCACGTATTTCTTCAAAACATTTCCATGCAAAATGTTTCCAAACAAGTGCGAAAGTACGGTTCTTGAATTACACACCTCCAAAAAATCACAAATATTTGAAACAAGATGCCATTCCTACAGAACATCTTCCGAATATCAAGTCAGAAATAATTGAAAATGAATTCTAAACTCTCAATTTCTCACAAAATATAAATTGCAGCAAAGATTTGAATAACTAAACGGCAAAAATTGATACTCCTGTTGTCGATGTCGGAGCAGAAGCAACGTCAACGTCGTTAACTGCTGAATTTTAATCTGTCAGAATCGACACAGTAGTGTATCATTCAGATGGGATTGCCAATGCATGATAATTCGAATGTATTTGCTATTAGCGATTGCGAATTACCTCAAGATCACAATTTCCAGAATCAATGAAATAGTAAAATCGAAGGAATAGGAACCTGTTCATATAAATTGAATTATTTCTAAACAGATCGAGAAACTTATAGAAATTTCAATAAATATGATTGAATTCATTGCGCACGCCCATGGCAACGGTATCTGTCTGTGACTAGCAGCTGATATTGGTATCCCAGATGACGTCACATAATATGCGCGTAAGCACACCATCTTCTCCTTCCACTATGATCTGTGGTATAAGTTCCTGAAGATATGAAAACTCACCTGTGCCGATATAAACCACATCGTACGTCTCATCATCGATCGTCCTAACCTGACCGTCCACCGCCACCGCAGTGAACCTGTAATGCAGACTGACCCTGACCAAGACAGGCCTGCCGTGCATGGCCCCCACGGCCTCCTCCATCATCGGGTGCGTCTTGATGAAGTTGACGTTCCTGTCGGCTAGCACGCGGCTGTCGGGCACGCATTCGCCCGGTCTGGGATTCGGGACGACGCTCTCGGAGAGAGGCAGCCAGTTCGAGTTGATGCTCTCCTGGTGCTTGAAAGCGCCGCCGAACACGTCCTGTACATTGAAATCGATGTAAACAACTGGAAGGGATCCTCTGTGAACGACGAGTGAGGCAAAAATATTGTTCAGGCAACCCGCAGTGGTTACGGATACCTATCTCTTCCTATCTTATGTTGAAATACTTTTTCGTTCTTTACTTTTATCTAAGACTATACGTGATTAAATATAAATGTTCATTTAGGAAAAAGGATAATGTTGCAATCAATCATAATTCAAAAATTATTGATTTTTTTATTGACTCAAAAGTGAATTTTCATTTATATTCTTACAGGAATAGGGAGTTGAATGAATTAAAAATTGAAATTTTACAAATGTCACAATATATTGTACAGGGTGAGCGGGGCTCTATGTCTCAGCACTATCAGAAGACAAAGAAAAACGATAGAAAAAATTTGAAAAGAGGTCCTTGAATGGTATTGAATACCTTAGGTCTATTTTGAGCCAAATTTTCAAGAGTGCCTATTTTTCCATGAACATTTTACCATTGAAAGGTGAATGAAAGGTGGATAAAAGAACAATGTTTGGATGAATTGTTTCATCAAGATGAATATCTGTATTGCCCAGAATGTACACTCCATTTTTTCCTTTCTGGAGAAGAAACTCCAAAGGCAAACCTGAAAAGGCAATATGTTGTAGCTCTTGAGTTTAAACATTTGAACTTGTAGTTTTAACCTTCAAAATGTTTTTTAGTAACTCATCAAGATTGTCATTCTCCTTTTTACTTTTGGTTTCTGTGTTTTCACTTTTCTTTGCAATAGAATAGTCCTTCTCGAATGGAACAGTTTGAGGGTTTCATTATTAATAAACTTTGAAACTTGGGAGCTGGAAGTTGTAGAGGCAAATCAATGCCCATATGAAAAACATCGTCCTTAGAATTCAAGTTATGAACATCCACATACACATCCTGAAAATATATTAGGTACTATAGTTTTCCTAAGAATCGATCTGAACAATTTTCAACTCACTCGTGAAGGACAATTTATGTCTGTCTTGCTTGTTTTGCATCCAAAGGCAACACAATATAGATAACCATTGTTCATTAATTCGAAATCACAAACCTTTTCCACAACAATCAATTCACAACAACAAATTCAGTTCTTTTGAAGAAACAAAACACGCCAACTTTAGCGATATTTCACGTGTATTTCACATAGCAAAAAACAATGAAGTTCTGTCTTAACTTTTTTTGCCTGTTTAGGTAAAAAAAAATCTCAAGTACTCCAATTATTGGATAAAAGAAAACTTATACACCAATCCGCCATTAAACAACACGAATGTGAAAGAGAAAGGCTACGGTAACACAAGCTATCTTTGTTGCAGCTGCCCCTGACACTGCTATTCGAGAGAACGGCAGTCTCCCTCCCAGGTGTTTATATTGAGTTCATTGGTCCTGTATGAAGGGGGATTTGTATTTCAGGTTTTTCGTATTGATGTCTTGGTGGCGATAACACGTATTGACATTTCTCAAAGATTATTCACACTATAGATCGACACCGTATACCGAGTGACACAGGGTATGGGGCCACCGATGTAACTCCTGCAGTCGTGAAGGGATTTTACTGAAATTTGGTATAGTTATATAAACAACCATTTCTGATTTGATCACATTACAATCCAATATGGCGGACTTCCGGTTTTTCTGGAAATGCCACAACTTTGTTGCTTAAAATCGACCAGCCTGTATATTTTCACATATTCAAGTCCAACAGGTCGAAACAGTTGTGATCTTTATGTCAAATGTATTTTTTTGCAAAAAAAGTTGTTTCTTCATTTACCTCGTCGATAAATGGAATGTGGTTAAGGCTATTCACAATCAGTCGCACATTACAGAATAAGTTAACAAGATTCAGAAATGTTGTATTTCACAGCTTATTTAGTTGAAAAATTATTCAAACTACAAGAAAATTCATGAACTAATTTTTGATTTTCCAATGTATACAATTTGTTACTTCACCGAATTACAAAAATGATGTCATCTTTTTAATTAATGTATGTCGGCCCGGTGGTCGAGAGCGCGAAAGCGCTGAGTTCGTATGGGGACTCCCACCGAGGCATGGGTTCGAATCCCAGTTAGGCCATGGATGTTTGTAAATGTATGCTTTCCTAACCCCGCACAAGTTTCGACTTATGGGGCGTTGGATCCAGTGCTGGGTCCAACGAGGAAATGCAATTTAAAAAAAAATAATGTATGTTCTAGAGACATGCATTGGGGTTCCATTTGGAAAAAAATGAATTTTTGATCAAAATGTGATAAGACTGAATTGATTCATCGGTAAGTGACATAAAAAAGAATTTTTAAGAAAAGAATATGATTCTCTGTAATGTGTCTCATTGAAGAAGTTTTTGGTTGCCGACCGGCCTGACCGACCGATCCTTAGTGTCACGTGACTGATCACAATGACAAATACGAATGGTTTCGACCGGTAGCTTGTATACAAAAACCTTAAAACCACTGATCAATTGATATATATATACTAAAAATAGCACATAACCTGATATCCTAAGAACCAGGTATATTGGGAATAATCATATACCAATTTTATGAGTCATTGAATTCCTCGAGACAGATTTTGTGGATGAATAAATAATTTTGAACTGTATACCTAACAGGAATGATACACTCAAGTGAATCATTCAGTGATGCAATGCTATTTTTGTTGAAATATAAGCAGTTCGAGTAAATTTTTCATTTTGAATCATGATTAGAAAAGTTGAGTTTTTGGATACATGATATTTGATTTGTGACACATAAGATAAGTCAAAAGAATTAGAATATGAAGGTTTTATCGAGACGGAGAGCATCAGTATAAACAAATTATCGGCTTGAAATCTCTAAATGCTTGAATTTTTAAAAAAAATCCACTTTCCAGCCGAATAAGATATTTAAAAATTTTGAATGTTTCGAAATTTCGATCGCGAACCTACCTGTATGCTGGCCATGGTGAATATACACAGAGCAGAGCCGCCTATCGAGTTTGTGGGGGTCGTGTGGACGGTGTAGATTATTTTTTCAGCTCTGTCTTCTCCGTACCTGCCTTCTACGATGTCGCTAGTCGATTCTGGAACGGAAGTTCGTTGTTTAGTCATTGCAGTGAAATACGGAGTATTTTTTTCAAGATGAAGTAAAACCCATCGGAATAAATCATTTTCCGCACCGACAAATGATTTTGACAATATTAAAGACTAGGGATGTGTTGAAGACACAAGAGAATCGTTGTACTCGAGACGAATTTTCAATCGTGATTCAAATTTTTCCCACTGACAGTGAATTCGACAATATCAAAAACAAGACAACAAGACAATAGTGAATATAATCTTCTCCACTGTCAAGAGATTTCCACGATATTGAAGACATAATAGAATCGTTGTATTCGCGAAAATAACCAAATTCACTTACGTATTTCGTTGAAATAGAACGGATACTCTCCAGTAATCGAGCAGTTCAAATCTTCCCCACTGACAAGAGATTTTGACGATGTTGAAGACACAAGAGAACCGTTGTACTCTAGCCGAATTTTCAATCGTGATTCAAATATTCCCCACTGACGAGTGACTTCGACGATATTAAAGAAACAAGACAATCGTTGTACTCTTGCCGCATTTTCAATAGTGAATATGATCTTCTCCACTGTCAAGAGATTTCGACGATATTGAAGACACAATAGAATCGTTGTAGTCGCGAAAGAAACCAAATTTACTTATATATTTCGTCGAAATAGAGCGGATACTCTCCGGGAATCGAGCAGTTCAAATCTTCCCCACTGACAAGAGATTTAGACGATGTTGAAGACACAAGAGAATCGTTGTACTCTAGCCGAATTTTCAATCGAGATTAAAATCTTCCACAATGTCGAGTGACTTCGAAGATATTAAAGACACAAGACAATCGTGGTACTCTTGCCGCATTTTCAATAGTGAATATAATCATTATAATATTGCTAGAGACTTGGGAACGGTTCAACAATGATGCGAAGCTGATTATCTGTGTTTTAATCACAAAAAACAGATATAATGGGCTTTAGATTTGACTGCAACAATTTAAGTTTAAACGGAAAAATTCTAGAAAACAAAAAATATACAAAATTCCTAGGAATATCTTTAGATGAGAAAATGTTGCTGCTTTAACTAAAAAATTGGCATCCGGATGTTACGCTCTCAGAATTGTCACTAATGAATTGAGTTCATGTACGGCAAAAATGGTCTACCACTCACTCATTGAATCTCATATGAGATATGCAATAGCTTTCTGGGAATATTGTAGTCAATGACTTTTTCATTCAGTGTTTGTACTGCAGAAACGAGCTAAAATGTACTTAGACAAGGTAGGTATCCGAGAGTCATGCAGACCACTGTTTTCAAACTTAGGAATTCTCACTCTGACAAGTTTATTCATATTGGAAACGGCATGTCTGATTCACAAAAAGTATATGGCTGAGACTTCATTACAAACAAATCACGTGACCCGACAAATAACAGAGAGGAGAATTGCTCTACCCATTCCAAAGTCTAGTTTGACAACATTTTCTTTCTTATTTGAAAGTAAAAAGTTTTATAACCATAAACTGGTGAATGATGCCCTCATGAAAAGAGCCTACTATAATATTGAGGAATTTTACAATGAAACTATGTTATGACCTCAACATATTATACTATTTCAAATAGTATGCATTATTGATCTGCTATGACAATTGTTCACTTCAATTTCTAATGTGTACTGTTATTGTACCTTTACACTCTCAATAAGTTTATTCTTTATTCTATATTATTAATCTAGTTGTATATGTTTATGTTATGTTATACACTTTTATTAAATTTTCATTTTATGCTTCGTCAATAAGAAATTCTGTTTTTTTAGACAATAAAGTATATTTGTCTCTCTCTCTCTCTAATCTTCCCCACTGTCAAGAGATTTCGACGGTATCGTAGACACAATAGAATCGTTGTACTCGTGAAAGAAACCATATTGTCAAGAAGTATAAATGCCTATGAATTAACACCACTCAAACTCTCGTTCGTTTCAAGATCTTTTATCATTAATTAACTTTTCCAAATTAAAACATTCAGTACATTGTAGTTCGATCAGGCCAGCGGAGTTCATAGACATCATTTCCTTTATAATTTGCAAAGAAATCGCTTACCGCGGCGATAATACCTAGGTAAGCGGTATCGAAAGGTAACGACCGTTCCCATTGTGGAAAATTGCGAACCTAGCATCGATTCCGAATATAGATAGTACCCGAATCAATGAGGCAATCATTCATTATCGACACAAGTCATTTTAGTGATCATCAAATGAAAATGTTCGCCGTCCAACTTCAAGCCTGCTGGTCAACACCCTGCTAGACGTTATAATGTAAGTACTGTTTTTTCAAGTGTTGTTTTTTTTTTTCTTTGCTAACCTGCCATGTGGCAGCATTTATTCATGATTTCTTCATTTAATCAATAAATATTTATTTTATATGAAAACTGACCGGTCTCTTTATTTGGGGAAATAGGGTTGGATGGTGAAATGATCAAAGCCTCTTGTCAGAAAGCCAAGCGAGTAGCTGAGTCACGACCTATAGGAGGGTCAACATCTGGGGGCCTATTCTCGAATGTCGAACTTCTTCTTCTTCTTCTTCTTCTTTTGGGTTTATTGGATTTCTGTCTCCTTTCGGTGACAATTTCTCCAGATCAGGTAATTAAATTTTTTCAAGAATTATACAGGGTGTTTCAAAAAAACCTGACCCCCTTGCTAGGGTAGGTAGATCACTGCAAAATAAGTTGGGTTTGCTCAGTGAAAAAATGTCTTAACGGCATCCGTTTCCATGATACAAGGTGTTGAAAAAATTACTTTTTTACACATTTTTCACGATTATGTCGAAACTACTGGAAACATTGTGATGACATTTTGTACGGATGTTTCTTGAAATCTGACACATCGCATGAATTTGTTTTTATATCTGACTCTCATCGAGGGCGCTAGTTACACGGTTCGTACCGAGTAGTTTAGAACATAACTTTTTTGAGGTTAGATTTCCCAATCCAAATATGATATGAACTTAAACCTCATTCAATTTTACACCAAAAAGGAACTCTTGGTGAAACTCGATAATATATGTTCCGTTTTCGGAATATTTTGATTTGAAAATATTGGAGTAGTATTGATGCTGGTATAAAATGAATTTTATTGAGTTCAATTACCTATTTATTCAGATTCAAAAACAATAGGATCATTCTTGTGCTGAAGTTATTGATGGAACAAAGAATCATAAGTAGAAAATTAAGAGATATTTGACAAGAAACATGAAATATTGAATCAGTTAGAGTATAAGTGTTCAAAATGTCCTACGTTTCGACGAATACACGATTCTATATTCTTTTCTTAAGAATGTATTATTCTTCTAAACAGTTGAGGATCAGGTGTTAGGTCATTTAAGTGATGTTCAATTATGTCTCACAACTCTTGACGTGAATTTACCTATGTAGCTTAGACTTTCTGCTCAAGATACAACAAAACTGTGTAATCCATGTTCTCAGTCAAATCTGTTTCGATGTTATTCTTGTGATTCATTGTTATATCAATAAGTTTAGCATCAGAAATGTATTGCTGTTTTCGGTTTTCAATAAATAGGTGATAATTTTTCATAATACTCGCTCTATTACATAGCTTTATACCAGCAACAGTTATCACTTGATCATTTTCAAATCGAAATATTTCGAAAACGGAACACAGTATCGAGTTTTACCAAGAGTACCTTTTTGGTGTGAAATTGAATGATGTTCAAGTTCACATCAAATTTGGATTGAAAAATCTAACCTCAAAAAAGTTATGTTCAAAACTACTCGGTACGAACCGTGTAACTAGCGCCCTCTATGAAAGTCAGATATAGAAACATCGGCATGCGATGTGTCAGATTCCAAGAAACATCCATACAAAATTTCATCACAATGTTGCCAGTAGTTTCGACATAATCTTAAAAAATGTGTAAAAAAATCATTTTTTCAACACCTTGTATCTTTATAACGGATGCCGTAACGAAATTTTTTTACTGAGTAAAGCCAACTTATTTTGCAGTGTTCTACCTACCCTAGTCAGGGGGGTCACGTTTTTTTGAAACACCCTGTATATGGTTATGTGATATTATCTCTCGACTCGAGCACGAAAGACACCGTCCCAGGTAGCCAGACTGACGAATGTGACGTCTATAGGACCGCTATCTAAGGTCTTCTTTGGTCTCATACGTCTTTTGATCAAATTATGACGTCATGCGGACGTCATTAATGTGACGTCTTATGGACAGCCACTGTTTGACGTCGTATAGACGTCAATCTATGGTCTTCATATTTTTTTGGGTATTATTATCATTATCATTATCATGTATGTATAGGACAACGAAGTTATAAAATAAATTAATTAATTTATCCAAATAACTGTATAAATGTATGATAAAAATGTATTTTATTCCATAGGCTTCCCTTGATTTTCAATGTTTAAATTTAGCGCCAAAGACAATTCTCACTTACCGACCAGATGGCCAATGGCGATCAAGTAGGTAATTACGCGAAGAGATTGTGTATGCGACTCTCGACCATCTCGCGACTGCTGTTAGTGGCGTTAGTGCCATTCAGCGGTCCGTTCTGTGGTTCAGCGTCAAGCTTGCATCGTGCATGGTGCGTTCCCGTTCATGTTCATTGTCCATCGTCCATGTTCGAATGGGTGTTGTTTGTGAACGGCGTCTGTGCCATTGGATTTGTTAAGAATGTTAAAATGTTGAGTGTTTGAGTGGTATTTCTATACAGTCTGTTTTTCACGTGAAAGTATTCAGGATGTATTGTGTAATACAATTTGATGACACTGGAAGCAACAGTGTAGCTGTTGTTCACGAAACTTTGCTGACGCCGTTGAAAAAGGAAGTGTTTTGGCCGCCATTTAGGGGAGCCATCGACGCTGAAATTTTCCAACTATATGTAATACCTTACATCACTATCTTGTTAATAAAATCTTCATTCGTAGCAAATTTATTTTATAGCACAAATGATTACCTTCCTCACCAGATTATAACCATTAACCTCAAAATTTTATGAAAAAAAACAGACGTCTTATTGACGTCGGAAATTGGTTAGTAGTGTCAGTTTGAGGTCCAATTTGAAAACACATACTGACGTCTAAAAGACTTTCAAATATGACGTCATTTGGATGTGTCTTTTACTTACGTCATTTGGACGTCGCATTTGTTGAAATAAAGACGTCTCTTGGCCGAATGTGATGCCGTCAATTAGACGTCATATAGTCGTCATGTGCTACCTGGGGTAGTCCGTCACCATGCCCGGAAGTCGAGTTCATCAAAGTTCAAGATTCTATCGTATGTGCTCCTACTGGAGCACGTTTGATTTCAAGTATGGCCCCTTTACCAGATGAATCCGTCATCATCCGGCCTATATACCGGCGTAGAGATAAAAGGGCTTGATTATTTTCACACACACTTATTAAACTTCACAATATTCATTGGATTTTAATCCAGATCAGGTAATTAGAAGAATTTTAGACTTGCACAAACATTAACCTGACTTTTGACCTGGAGAAGCCATGTGTCTCCCATATACGTATTAATAAACAATACGGATCATAACGGGTGCCAGGATGAAGCCAAAAATATGAAACAAATGAATATCCATAAGGATTTGGTGGCATGATACGCATGCGCCATGCGCTATTATAGTAGTCATCAAAGACATGCGTTTCGATGGACAATGACGTTTACTAGCCTTTCAATCAAAGCAGTATGTGTCTGATCGTTTCAAAACTTTTCCTTATGGATAGTCATTTGTCTTCAAAAGTCGGCTTCATGTTTCGCTATGGAAACAGATAGAGATTATCCGTATTGATTATTAATACGTATATGGTGTCTCCTTCCATGGTCAAAAGGCGAATCTCGAATTTCGAACGAAATATGTCGTATGCGACATATGTCGATAGAAATTGTCGCACAACGTGTAAGTGTGGTATTCTCGATTGCTTTCGACTTCAAACTCGCATGAGACAAATTTTGTCGAATAGCATGAGCTGGCAACATCGAATAAGCGATTCTCGAATGTGTTATGTGCCAATGTGTTGTGGTTTCTTTATTGTTATGATGGAGGTTATGTCAATGTTATGTTGAAATAATAATGGCAGTGGAAAGAAAAAAGGTATTGCGCTTCATCTTAGAAGGAAACAATCAACTTGATGAGAGAAAAATCAAATGAGCCACTTTTATCTGGCAAAAAACATGCAGAAGACCCATATCCCTGTACCACAAATGGTTCGAGCACTCAATAGCAGTGCAATGGACTCTCACTAATTCCTTACCTAAATATTTTTATATATTTTATGTCCGATAAAAATCTGAACGCATTCTTATATACGTTCTCTCGTGGCCGTTGACGATTTTCTTGATTTTCCAAATATCCAATTTCTATTAATGAAGCTGCCACTGTCAAAAAAACAAGTGAAGAAATCAGTCAAATATTCAGTCTCGCATTCGACATCAAAATGTCGACTGCTCAAGACCACTCTACAATTTGTCTAACGAAAATTTTCGAATGCGTCATTCGAGAATGAGCACTCACGTTTTTTGTTCGACAATGTAGAAATCTCACATGCGACAAAATGTCTCATCATTGTCTAATCAGATTTTCCTTTATTAAAGAACTGGCTAGAACACAAGTTACTAACTGTAAACCTAGAAAAAACATATTATATGCCATTTAGTTGCAACAGATCGAGCTCTCCACCTTTTAAAAGTCTGACGATAAACACCACAGGACAACAGCACAATATTCTGCCAGAGGAGAAAGTAAAATATTTAAGCGATAGGCGTTATAATAGATACAAATCTCAAATGGGATGCACACCTAAATTATATATGCAACAAATTGAGATCCATCATTCACCAATTTAAGTATTTGAAAAGTATTCTACCATTTTACCAACTCAAAATCTTGTATCATGCTTTGGTGGAAAGCCACCTACGATATAGCATTATATGCTGGGGAGGCGCATTAAAAACACTTCTTCCTACCTTAGAGAATCTGCAAAAAAGGTTTCTTAAAATTATCATGTCCAAAGAGTTCAGATACCCCTCTGACGCACTATTCCACTAGACATACGCCAACTTTTTCATCTTCAAATAAATATAAAATATCACCAAAATAAACGTTTTAACCTACCCAATCATCCATACCCTACAAGGAAAAAATATTATCACGTAGTTCCACAAATGCAGAAAGCTATAGGCCAACGAAGTTATCAATATATAGCACCAAAATTGTACAATACCGTCCCACAACACATACAAAAAATAAGTAATTCACAGTCGTTTAAAAACTGAAACAATTCATCTCGAGTCAACCACGACGAAACATTTCGGATATGATATAAAAAAATAAGATTAATAAATAGGATGATGGCTTACTACCCTCTTGTTTTTATTTAGATATTTTTATTTTTATTCAGATATTTTTGTAACAATAATATTTGTATTGACTTTCCTAATTTTCTTCGTAACACTGTTATTAATATCACTTTCCTTTTATTCTATTACTTATCTGTATTTTTAATGTTGAGTTATTTTATTATTATGCGAAACAAGTGCTCTTACACTTATCGCCTTATGATATTTATACCCGTTACTTTTTAGGTTAAGTTATTTTATCATGCGAAACAAGTGTTTTACACTTATCGCATTGTGATATGTATTCTCTTTAATGTACTTTGATTCTTATATACAGGGTGTTTCAGTTCTTTGTAGCAGGACTTGAACAGCTTGAAGAAGACATTTTTCTGAGATGAAAATCTCATACGAACATATATGCGTGGAAGCTTCGTTTCCGATTTACAGGGTGTCAAAGTTTCAGATTTTTTGCGTACCGTCCCTTTCAATGGAATATAGATTCAGATTGTCCTTTCAATTTGAAAAATTTTTGCCCCCATGTAAATTTTTCGAAAACTGTATGAATCTCGAGATAAATGCAAAAAATAAATTACTTGTAATAAAACCGTTATTTCTCAAACACACTTATTTGACATTTCTCAAACATTTTATTGGAAAATAGAATGACCGAAAGCTTCCATACCAAATGAAATTCAGTTGCAAAATTAGGTTGAATTTTTTGAACACCATTATAATTAAAACTGGGACAAACAAAGAAAAAATGTTTTTATTTCAAAAAAACTTCTCTAACTGGATTGCAAAATCTGAAATTGTATTGTAGAAAATTCTAGGACACCCTGTATAACTGAAACTGGTTAAACTTTCGATATCAGGGACTGTATGACACACGGTCTAGGCGCTATACATCGCTAAAAGTCCATCCTTATCGCTAGACTGTCGCTTCTGACGGTTGAGGTGTAATTTAATCTCGTGAACGGCAGTTCTAATTTTATCAGTACCCTTAGAAGTGGTTCTCATCTCGAAATCCATACAGTTTTCGAAAAACATACATGGGGGCAAAAAGTTTCCAAATTGCAGAGACAAACTGAATCTATGTCCCATTGAAAGCAGAGGCGGCAAGCAAAAAAGTTCTACAGGGTTAAATTGGGTACGACCCCTGAAAGTCTATCACCCTGTAGGTATTCAAAAACGCTCAATAGCCTCAAATATTGAGTTTTTGAAGTGTATCAGGTGTACCAAATCCCAATCAATTTTTCCGAAAATTTTAGGAGAGAATTCAAAAAACATAAAAAAATCTGAAACTTTGACACCCTGTAAATCGGAAACGAAGCTCCCACGCATATATGTTTGTAAGAGATTTTCATCTTGAAAAAATGTCTTCTTCAAGCTGTTAAAGTCCTGCTACAAAAAACTGAAACACCCTGTATATGTATACTATACTTTCTCTACGACTATCGTATTCTACATTGATTACATATAGGTTAGTAATTGATGAATGAAGATGATTCCAAGACACCGTGGATCCCAACTCATTATTCAACGGCACTCGACCAATCACAGATTCAGAATTTTCAGGATCCACAGCAACTGAAAAGGTTAGACTAATGAAAAACCAGCAAATCTACAAAACAAATTTCTCAAGAAGGCTCTGCTTCATTTTACGGGTCACGTCACGGTTTGACTTTCGCGAATGTCAGATTGACTTATAGAGTCTTTTAAGTTTTAACTTTGATATCTGGAGGATATAATGGAGGCTTGCCGTTCCATAGAAATGTACTCTATGAATATTGAAGATATTCAAGATCTTGGATCTCCATGGATGATAACTATTCCTGAGACCAAAACAAAAATTGTAAGGAGGTTCACTGTAACCGGGAAATTTTATCAATTTTGTAAAAAGTACATTGCTATACGAGCAGCAAATGTTGGGGTTTCCAATTTTTTCATGAATTACCAAAAAGGAAAATGTACTCTTTAGAAAATTGGAATTAATAAGTTTGCAGCAATGGGAAAACAAATAGTTACATTTTTGAAGCTACCAAATCCCGAGATGTACACCGGGCATTGCTTTGCTTGTCAATGCAGGTGGAGGTATAACAGCATTGAAAATACATGGTGGCTGGAAGAGCACATCGGTGGCAGAAGGATTTCTAGAAGATTCCATGTTGAATAAAAAAAAACGGCAGATTCGAATTCTTCAATGAATCGAACAATGTTCATCATCATCAAATAACAGTTCCTTCACACAAAAAACATCAGCTAGCAATATGAATAAAAATGTCAGTGTTGATTTAAATGCAACACCAACAGTAAAATTTCACGAATTGTGAGAATATCACTAAAAATTTAGTCACTAAGTACGAGAAACATAATTTACTGACCTAATAATTATTGTGTTGTTTCATCATTGAGTTCGTTGAATATTAAAGATTCCTGTCAATGGTGTCATCAAAATTCATACATCAAGTATATTATTTTCATAAATAATAATTAGACATCTGAGGCGATCCATCTTACAGTAGAGTGAAGGCAATAGGACAGGACAAAATTCTTACAGTCGAGGTGGTGGAGTCGACTGTAAGAATTTTGTCCTGTCCTAATAATAAACAGATTTCATTAAATTTCTGACTATCGTATAGTCGTGGAGAAAGTATAGTCTTCTACTCGCGTATAATAGCTATTATTCTCTCGGATAATTCCGAAACTCGCCTACGGCTCGTTTCGGAATCATATCCTCGGGAATAATAGCTATCATTATACGCTCGTCGAAGAATATACTATTCCTCAATGAATATCTTATTTATTTATTTATTATTTGAGAATAGGGTCCCTGAGTTGCGACAATATTTACTTACGTATTTCGTCGAAATAGAACGGATACTCTCCGGGAATCGAGCAGTTCAGTCTAGCTTTGAGGAAGGTGGTCCATCGGCCGCTGGACTGATGTGGGCCGCCTTTGTCGTGCTTGCACACCCTGGCCACCCTCGAGTAGATGACCTTGCCGCAGTTCATGTACTCGACGGCCGTCTCGCGGAAGAAGAAGTAGATGTAGTCGCCGTACGTCAGAGAGCTTATGAAGTTCGGAGCTGCAAGAAAAATTTAGCTCGGTTGAGGTTTGGTCCGGATGTAGATAATAGTCCAGACAACCAGATGACGAATGATCACCTCACATGACGTTGCAGGGTCGTCTTGTCGGCGTTCATGTTTCCCAGACCATTTCTAAACCATGTACACTTACATTATCATGTGAAGCCGTCAGGTTTGTGAAGTACTTATATATACAGGATGGGCATTTTCAGTGTCGAAAAGTTTTCAGAAAAAATTGTTCTTTCATTAATTTTACACACATATATGATGTATTGAAACCGTCACTTTTATGACGTTGCAGTGACGTATCTATGACGTCTGAAAAACACGTCGGTGTGACGTACTTATTTGGTGAGCTTCGTCATTCAGAACATTTTTCAATAATTTGCTATTTAGATTTTTGTTGGGTGACAAATAATGCATGAATATACGTTACTCAACAAAGTGAAGCTAAATTCACCAACCAACATTTTTTTCATTGCTATTAAACTATTCTTGGTTTGCTTACATCTCGCCGACACAAACTACATAATTTTTTATACAAATACGAAAATACGAGTAACTGATTTTATTCTGGTGGAAATGCGTACTGAGGGATAGCGCTGCTGAATAGACGATTGAATGGACATGACATCGGAGGGACCACCAAGCAGACTAGTACAATACATAATCAATATTATATGTCATCAGAGGTCAGTGGTGATTATCACACCATGTTCGAGAAAACTTTTTTACGTGTCATCACCAAATTCGAACGTCATTTTGAAGTCATTTCGACGTCAGTCCGACGTCACAGTTTAGTGAGTGAATGACGTCAATAAATGTGAGTAATATAACGTCATAAGGCTGACTTATTCACGTAAAAGACGTCACTGAAACGTCATCTGGTTGCCTGGGAGAATGGGAAGTGGGATCACTATGCATAAGGGGGCACCACAAAATGTCTGGGAATTGGTCGTTTTGTGATCATTATCGCAGGCAACATTCGGTTATCTATGTATAACTGTTTTTGAATTGCCCAAAAAAAAACTGTCACATGGGCCTCTCTAGTTATTTAGTTAGTTGGCTATGAATATACTATTTTGATACCTTGTTTATGTATCAATTATAACCGTTAGTGAAATTTCAATTTGTATTGAAATTGAAGGATCTTTAAGGTTTAGGAACCTTCTTATACCTACCTACCAAGAAGAAAAGGGGAAAAGAAAAGAATGGAAGGAGCCTGGAATAGATGACCTTGCCGCACATCATGTACTCGACGGCCGTCTTTTTTTATCGCTCGGAGCGCACGAAAGAAAGTCCCTATATCGAAAAAAAAGTTGAAGATTTTTTTTTGTTTTTTGTTTCTAGTGGAGTCCTATTATAGTAACATAAGCAGATAGTGAATTGTTCCTTCACGAAATTGGCTATGTAAAAATTAGCTAATTGAGAATATGTCAAAATAATAGTGATTCTAGGGAACAAATCGATGACGTCATTACTTCAATTTCCAGATATAGAAAAATATGTAAATTTTGATTGATATGGACTCAATCCCATTCAAGAACATCTTTTCAGATTTTGTGTCCATATTTTTTGCTTTTCTGAAAATAGAGCTGAGACGTCGGCTCACATTATCATTTTCTGAGATTAGAAGAAAAAATGGTTAGCTTTTTGGAATTTCATGGACACTATTTGGGAGAACCTCAAAATTTCGATTTTAGGAGCGAAACTTATTTTTATATTAGTCGAAATGTCTTCGACAGACGTCGGAAATAGAACTTGTCGAAAAATTAAAAACTCAAAGTGAAAAATTTGAAATATCTTGCGACATCATAAAAAAAAAGGTTTAAGGGGGGTACCATTTTTGTCCGAGAAACTTAGACAGAGTAGCAAAATCGATATTCCAAGGATTCTTTTCATGAGGTTCAAAAATAAAAATTGTCGCAAAGGCGAAGAGATTCAAAAATGCTAAGAGATATCAATTTGTCAATATCTTTAATATCTCAAAAGATAATTGATATAGCGATTTCAAATGAAAAATATCGGATTTTCGAGATTTCCTAGGAACCACCCGAGCGAATATAAAAATTGCAACTATGGAAAATCAAAATCACGACCCCAGAAATACCCAGTTTTTTCTGAGCTGTTCAAAATCATCCGATTAAAACAATACAAAACTAAAAAAAAGTGATAAAAATAATTACCATTAAGTTGTCTGAGATCCGATAGTTCTGTGCGAAGCGGCTCTCGATAGATCAGGGAATCGGTTCCTGAAAAATCGGCCACCGTCGCTGAAAATAAATGACCGCTACTGTATACAGCGGTGCTGTTATGCTCCGGATCGTAAGGGCACAAGCCAGTGCCCTCCATTTCCTTTTCGACGATCATCTTGTCATTCTAAAACGGAAATTCATGGTCTAATTGGAGAATTGGGACTTTTGCACTTTTACAATTGCTGTTGTTTTTCGATTTTTCTCATATATAATACCACAAGTGATAATATTTTGCCGGAAATATTCGGTGATTGTTACGACAGCTTGTTGCCTAGTAATTTCGTGAATGACATTGTTATCAAAACTACGAGTAGTTTTGGATCAATGTCATGAGCGAAATTAGAGCAGCAAGCTGGAGTATGTCAATCGACGAATATTTCCAGGAAAAATTGTATCACGATTTGTATTCGTATGACTACTTCATGATTGAATGAGACAATATATACAGGGTGAGTCATTAGTGTGGCAAAGTGAGATAACGGCTTTAGAGTTTGAGATAGATGGACAAAAGTTCCAGAGATGATCTAGGATCATGAGCAGCACATTTCCAAATTATTTTGCTTTATACAGGGTGACTCAGAAATGCGTGGCGTATCAAAGTTATACTTTTTCTTATGGGACACCCTGTATTTCATTGCATTTTCGCATTCTCCTTTTTGAGCTGATTTCATCAATGCATCACACTTGGGGTCTAGCGAGAATGATTACAGAGATATAGGGTGTTCAAAATCGAGATTTTTCAACTTTAGGATTTTTTTTGCGTCGAAACTATTCATTATTGGTCAAAACGGCTTTCATGTCCCTATCCCAACTTTTGATTTACTATCTACTGATATTTAATTGGAACAGATACAAGGGTGATCAGAATGCTGAATCTTGAACCACCCTGTATTTGTTCCAATTAAATGTCAGTAGATAGTAAATCAAAAGTTGGGATAGGGACATGAAAGCCGTTTTGACAAATAATGAATAGTTTCGACGCTAAAGAATCCTAAAATTGGAAAATCTTGATTTTGAATACCCTTTATTTCTGTAATCATTCTCGCTAGACCCCAAATGTGATGCAATGATGAAATCAGCTCACAAGAGAATGCGAAAATACAATGAAATACAGGGTTTCCCATAAGAAAAAGTATAACTTTAATACGCCACGCATTTATGAGTTACCCTGTATAGAGCGAAATAATTTGGATATGTGCTGCTCATGATCCTAGATCATCTCTGAAATTTGTATTCATCTATCTCAAATAGTAAAGCAGTTATCTCACTTTGCCACACTAATGACTCACCCTGTATAAGAAATAGGAAACATAATTTAAGTATATTCCAACTCGAATTGCGAAGAAGAACATAATGATAGTAATGAAATACAGAATTTACTTTTTTAGAAATTAACTACCTACTTATAGTTATTCACAAAGTGGAATGTACAATTTTGATAAACAGTATTTTTTTATTATCTTGGAGCTGGTTGCTCTCAGAAGAGTGTATACAATTGCTATCCAATTCAAACAAACAAAAAATGAATTTATGTGACATGGAATAATTAAAAAAAAAGATATCGTCGCCGAGGGCTCGAACCATCGACCTTAAAAAGGAATTTGAATTCTAGTATTGTTGTGTCAGACCGTCAACAAATATGCAAACTTTTTAAATTACACATGAAACATCCAGCCAGAATAAAATTGTCTCGCCTTTCGTACAAAATATCTCACTAACGCGAATTATAAGTAAATAAAATAAAGTAGGAACTTAGGTTATTGTCTCAGATTTGAATCCAAAGCAATCTTGACCAGACACGATGTCAAAATTTTATCGCTGATAAACGAGGTTTGTTGGTCACGTGTGGGTCAATTCGGCTTCTGTATTGGTAGAGCAAGTTCGATAAAATTTAATAAACAAAAAATATCGCTCGAATACAGAAGAAACCGTGAAAATGGTCGATTCTGATTGGTTCTCGAGATCAAGAGTGGAATAGTAAAAAAAAAACTATTCATCCAGATATTTCATCGAACATTTCAGAGTCAAATTTTTTTCCCGAAGGCGGGAATTTTTCGAGTTACGTGTTTAGTAGGAATATCAACTTTTCTAACAACTTTCAAGATATTTCAAAAGTTTTAAGGGTAGATTCTTCATAAAAAGAAATAATTTATATTAACTATAGACAAAAATGGTTCAAGTGATTACGTATTTAGTAGGAATATCAAGTTTCCCAACACACTCTATATAACAGAGCCTAATATTTTCCAGATATAGGTTTCATCAAACTTTTCTTTCAGATTCGGAACAAACAATTGAGCAGATAAGTGAAAAAATTATTTATTGTTAGTTTTTAAGCTAAAATTCACTTGGTAACAAAGCGATTCACGAAAAAACTTCAACAAAATTCAAAAGTAGTACTGAAAAAAAACATTTTGCTGGAAAAAAATCAGTGACAATCAATTTTTTTATAATATTGCCAGTTTAGATCACATCAGAAAATAATTTTAAAAAAAAATGCTATTCATCAAGATACTTAATCGAACTTTTCAAAGTTTTGAGGGTAGATGCTTCGAAAATCGTTTTTCTACAAACTATATCTACAGAAATGTTTCCAGTTACAACTTGTTTAGTAGAAATATCAATTTTTCTAACGCACCCTGTATAACAGAGCTAGGAAAGTCTATTATTTATTAGAAAAAGGTTTCATCAAACTTTTCTTTTAGATTGGAAATTATCCTTTGAGCAACGAAGTTAACAAAATGCTTCATTATTTCAACTTTATATTTACTTAGTAACAAACAGAGCGACTCAATAAAAAAATCAAGCTATTCAAAAAAGTACTTTATAAAAGCAGTAACTGACACTTTTTTATGATATTAGCTCAGTTGCTCTATTGGACGACATTGGAATGGTCAAACAAATTCTGCTAACATCAGAATAAGAAGTCTTTTGTTATTGTAAACAGGTCAACCAATTGTTTTTTAACAATCAAAACAGATTTTTGTAAAAATTTGAAAGCCTGTATCTCGAAAGTTCATGAAGACATCATGCAACACAGACAGCACTTGATATTCCTAGAATATTCTCTAGGTATGCTTAAAAATAGGAATATATTCTGAATATTCAGCGAATATTCCTAGAATATATACATGCCTCTGGTACATCCAAGGAATATTCCAATGTGAATATTCTATTAATATTCCAAGACACAATGCAAGGAATATTCCAGCAGGAATATTCTAGTTGGATTGTTCAGGGAATATTCATGTAAGTATGAATGTTCTAGGAATTATCCCAACCGAATATTCTGTGTTGCATATTTATGAAATATTCTCAGCTGAATATTCTGTGTTGTATATTCATGAAATATTCTCAACTGAATATTCTTTGTTGTATATTCATGAAATATTCCATGAATATTCCCATTTTTTACCATAAAATGGTATAGCATGAACACCGATAATCATTTTAGAGATGTGAGTATCAAACATTTATTATGTGTAACGAGATTTTGAAGAGAAACGTGTTTATGATCCGATTCTGAACAACATTCTTTCGAAAAATTGTTATGTTCAATATTTTTCATGTTAATTGGAACATTCCAGGAACACTCAAGGAATATTCCTACAATGTATTCTAGAGACTTTTGAGTATGAATATCTGAGGAATTCCCAATTGCATATTCAGAGAATATTCCACAGATATTCTGGAATATTCGAGATTATTCCTAGAATATTCTAATATTCGAAAAGGAATATTATAGGGAGATTCATGGAATATCTGGTGTTGTCGGGGAAGTAATCTACCCTCGAATTTGTTTGCCATAATAATGATGTGCATCAAAACAGTGACAAAAGTCCGGTACGGAAAAAAAAACATTGCAAGTCAAGTCGTTACCACCGATACAACAAGGCCAGCAGACTCTGACGTAAACAGCTCGTGACATCACCAAGAGAGGCCAGTGTTTTATTTTATCGCTTGTCGACTAACGCGTCAGTTCGTGTTAATTCATCGGTGATTCACGTATGTTTTTGAAACGGTCCCGAATTCTTTTGTTGTTTATTCATCAAAATAATTGGCGGAAAAATTACTGTTTTGTGAAATATTTTGTGTTTGTCGGGAGAATTATGTGGGTGGTTCAAAAGTTCATGCTTTTAGTTTCCCGTTGGACGAGGAGCTATCGAAAATGTGGGTATATGCAATTCACCGCGAGGATTTTACTCCATCTAAGTTCAGTAGTAAACAGAGCTTAATTTATAATGATGAATTAATAATAGAAGACAATTACTCTCTCATAAAAAGTATAAGTAGAGGAAGTGCAGTTAGTTTTGTATTCGTATATTATAGTCAACAAAATCATCTCTGAATTCGAGGAAATTTTCTTGAATGTTCATAATAAACGGGCATTTTTGATTCTCATTCTCAAATTTCTTTCTGAAAATGGTCATTTGCCTCGTGGCAATGAATGCAGAGTTCATTCCAATGATCAAATTGCAACTATCATATTAACATGAACTACAAACACTCTACTTAAAAAGGTAAAACTGCATTTATCATGATATTTATCATGAAGCACATGGTAATACATTACAAAAAACTATGAGAACACTGCAACAATTGACAACCAGCACCACGCAATGGATGCAAAAATGGCGAATTATACCAAATCCAACCAAATCCCAATTGATGATATTCCATCATAGGATCAAGAACACTTCTCCAGAAATAACCTTGCAGAATCAACAGCTACAAACAGTACCAACCTGCAAATATCTTGGCATGACTATAGACAGCAAATTGAACTTTAAAGCCCATACGAAAAGAACAAAAAAGGAAGCAATGAAAAGATCAAAACATTTCAGAGCCTTGACATACCAAAATCAAGGAATAAATACAGCTACAGCTTGCAAAATATATAAAATGATCTGCCGACCTGTTCTGGAATACGGACATGTTATTCTGAATAACTGCAGGAAACCAACTCAGCGGAACTTGGAAGTGGCGGAGAGAAGCTGTCTAAGAACTATTACCAAAATAAGGCACCCTGCAAATCCTCTTCACAACCCTTCCAACATTCTCCTATACCAAAAAACTAAAATAGAACCTATCCTCACCCGAATTACCAGACTGACCAAAAAATTTGCGAACAAACAAGAAAACATCACCCTTATAGAGCCCCTCATTCACCAAACCAATCCCCTTACTCCCATTAAACGCAAATTTCCTGAATTCAGCCTATATGATTCACTCTCCAGACAAATTACCAACAGATAGAATAATAATGTTTTTTTTTTTTTTCATAATTCACCTTGTAAAAATCACTGTTTAAATAATGCATTTGAAATACATAAAATGATTTAGTATATACTGGCAGGAAGACTTTGGTCGTTAGCCATTTGGCATAATGTATTTTTTATTTTATGTCCAATAAAGTTTATTTTCTTCTTCTTCTTCTTCTTCTTCTATCATGAAGATATTTGACTAAAAAGTTCCAAATTTCACCTTCTTTTTCACCTGTCTTCTGGATGGCATTTAGAACAAATGTTCCTTCTTTTTTCATCATATTGGACAATTTATATATAATTCAACTATAAATATGATTTTCTTGAGATTAATCCATATTTAGTGAAAAGAAGGAAGAATATCATTCAAAATAATGGCGTGTGTAATGTCATTCGAAAGCAATCTATTGACATTTGACATCTCGTATTTTGATTGACTATTGATTAAATGGTCGTCATCTGGAATGCTTGTTCACTAAATATGAAAAACTCGCCATAAAAATCATATTTCCTGTTGAATTTTCTATATAAAAATGTGCCATCGAAGTACATCATGAGTATATAAAGTGTCCAATGACAAAATAAGAGCAAGTAGCTTCAAATGCCCCCAACACAAGGGGAGAAAGAAGGCGAAATTTCGAACTTTTTCTTGAAATATCTGAATAAATAGTGGTTTGTTCACATTTTCATTATAAAATTCGGTTTATCAGACAAAAATACGTGAGTACCGAAAAAAAATGTTCAAAAAAAAAATCCATCGCATGATAAATGCAGTTTTACCCTTAAAAATTACGGTTTCAAGTGTAACGATCCACTTGTGTGAAAAATCCAACAACAGAAAATTGAAAACACTCACTGGTTATTTTTTCAGGTAATAGGAATTCTCCAAGATAAAGGTAATTGTAACAAACGGCATGTCAATCAAAATAAAATACATTTTCCACAATTTTCTTTCGATCAATCTCACGATAAGTGTATGTTCTGAGGGCCCTGTATAAGTAGGTGTGAAGTTTACCTTCACCACAATTTTTGCCAATATATTTAATTCGAATGGGTTGCTGTAGGTGGATATTTGTGTTATATCCTGGTTTTTACTTTAAAACTTCGTTTTTCCATAATAAAATCGAATGGGGTGCGAAGAAGGGCTCAGTTGACGACTGGCATCCTTTTTAACCGGAAGCCCTTCAAAAAACAGCAAAATCGGCTCAATGATGATCTGAAACTAAAATCGAAATACGCGGTCGCCTTATAGCGCTATAAGCGCTTGTCGTTTCGAGCCGCTGGTTAGGCCTCACTAAGTGACGTCACCCACGGAGCATGCAGGCCTTGTTGTATCGGTGGTAACGGTCAAGTGCAGAATAAAGAATGACTTACTTGTCGCCTTAAAATCCTGCAAAGCGGTTTGTAAGAGTTGGTGCCACAAATCAGAAATTTTCCAGGCGTAGTCTGGAACAATATTCTTATGTAATTTTGGCAGTCCTCTTCGGCCTTGCCTTTGAGATTGCACAGCTGAGAATGCGCCTCGGACGAGGCCCAATAAATGGAAGAGTCCTTTCTCTCGTTGAAATCGAACACCGACAAATTGTAAACCTTCTCTCTGCCACCCAATAAAATGGAGTTGTCGTCTTGATACAAGACAGTGAAATGGTCAGGTAATGATGCATTACTCTTGAAACTAATACTAGGGATTCGATTAATACTATTTACAAGTTTTGAGCTCAAATCAGGCAACCACCCATAGCCAGTCCTCGTCAGGCATAATATTACTAGAAGGTTAGCGAAGATTTCTGGAAGGCACGATAAGGCACTCGGCATGTTGAATGGTTTTTGTTCGGTTACTGGTCCATGTTGATTTCGACTTCTGTCATTCTGCTCCTGCAATAAAAATAACACAGACTAGGGACATGTTCACAATAACCCAGATAAGTCGTGGAAACCATCCATCCTTCTCAAAGTGGTCCAATATTTTTTCAAAGAAAAAACAAAATAACACCAAGTCGGTCGACCACAAAAATTATACAGGGTGATTCATTGGGAAATGCGCATACAGTAGGGGTAGACAATAAACTTAATATAAACACCTGGAAAGGAGACGACCGGTTCCTCGAATAATAATAATAAATAATAATAATAAATGAATTTATTTGCAACAACAACAAGGGTAAGTACATTTGTGTGAAACATGCGATATTATTGCAAATGCTTTTCCATGTAGGTTCTTCAAGAACCTGTCTATGGATTGGCGAAGATTCACATATACTGTAATTAAAATTGGTACACAGGAAAAATTGGTATATATATAATTAACTAACCTATACTATCTCACATCTTTTTTTTTATCGCTTGGAGCCCACGAAAGGGAATCCCTATAATGTTCAAAGAACATCGTGCGTTCCTAGGAGGATAGGGACAGGAGGTAGGTATTGGATTTTTTTTTGAACTTTTGGAGATTATATGTTGTTGGGAATACTTCCACAGGCAATGAATTCCAGAGCCTAGCCGTTCTATGGATGAAGGAGTCTTGATAAAGTGCTGCTCGACATCTTTCGAGGTTGACAACGATAGGATGTGCTGACTGGGCTTGTCTAGTTCGTCTGATTGGTGTTGCTAGTGAAGGGGTGGTAGCAGAGATTTCCGAAGAACATTTCCCGTGGAAGTATCGATAGAAAAGTGAAAGGTCGCCGACCTTTCAACGGTGTTCCAATGATGTCAAAGAGTGAGTGAGTGTGGCGTCACCCACCAGGCGAATGGCTCTTCTCTGGATGGAATCTAAGAGCATCAGCGTATGTTTTGGCGCAGAACCCCATATGTGGGAACAGTATTCTAGAACAGGCCGTATCTGCGCTTTGTAGATCATGAGAAGCTGTTGAGGTGTAAAGTTGCTTTTCGCACGGAACAAGAATCCGAGTTTTTGTGAAGCAGCTTTTGCGATGGATCTGACATGATTATCCCATGAAAGAGTGTTGCTGATGGAAATACCGAGCATAGATATGGTGGGCTTGGTGGGGATGGTGGAGCCAGATATTACAATATCGGGCATACTGAGTTCCGCCTTTCTAGAGAAAATGCAGGCTTGAGTTTTGGTGGCGTTGAATTCAACTAGGTTGTTTGTTCCCCAGGCTGTGATTTCAGCAAGATCTTCATTGACAGCATTGACCTGCCTGCGCCGTGAGTTCTTAGTTTCCTGGGAAGAAATGGGAATTCTGGAAGAGAACGCAGTATGGAGGGTACTATCATCTGCAAAGTTGTGGATGGGGCAAGTTGTTACTCCCAACAGATCATTGATATGAAGCAGGAATAATGTTGGTGCCAAAATTGATCCTTGTGGAACGCCGGAATTGATGCCGATGGTATCAGACGATACACCGTCCACCACCACGTGAAGCGATCTGCCTGAAAGAAAACTCGATAAGAGATGGCATAGCTGAGGTGGTAAGCCGTATGATGGTAGTTTGTGGAGGAGTCCTTCGTGCCAAACACGGTCGAATGCTTTCGATATGTCCAACGCGACAGCTAGAGATTCCCCGTGTTTTTCTATTGAAGATTGCCATAGATGGGTGACGTAGGCAAGTAGATCTCCAGTAGATCTTCGGTGGCGAAAGCCGTATTGTCTATCATTGATGATTCCTGAGCTCTCCAGATATTTGATAAGCTCAATATTGATGGCTTTCTCCATCACTTTGGAAATTACTGATAACAGGGCAATGGGCCTAGTTGTTGGGCAGGTTCTTGTTCCCTTTTTTGGGGATTGGTTGGACTCTAGCTGTCTTCCAGCATGATGGAAAAATACCCGACCTGTACGAGATGGTGAACAACTTGCAGAGAATCGGTGCTAATTCTGGTGCACATTTTTTGAGGATAATGGGTGGAATTCCATAAGGACCGTTAACCTTATTCGTTTTCTAATAAAATCAAGAATGAAATTATCCGTGATATGCACCTACATGATACATTTTTTCCTATTCCATTATAATTCAAAAATGATCGATTATTTGATGGAAAAAAAGCCTTCCCAGATCTAGCACAAAGTGTCTCAGGGGCAGCTGCAACAAAGAAAGCTTCTGTTATGGTAACCTGTCTCTTTCACACTCGTATTGTTTAATGGCGGATTGGTGTATAAATTGTCTTTTATCCAATGATTGGAGTACTTGAGACCTTTTTTTTTTTTCATCTAAACATTCAAAAAAGTGATGATAGAACTTCATTGTTTTTTGTTATGTGAAATATCGCAAAATTTGTCGCGTTGTTGGCGTGTTTTGTTTCTTCAAAAGGACTGACTTTGTTGGTGTGAATTGATTATTGATGAAAAGATTTGTGAATTGGAATTAATAAACAATGGTTACCTATATTGTGTTGCCTTTGGATGCAAAATAAGCAAGGCAAACAGAAATTGTCCTCCATGGGTGAGTTGAAAATTGTTCAGATTCTTAGAAAAACTATAGTAATTTATTTTCAGGATGTGTCTGTGGATGTTCATAACTTGGATTCTGGGGACAATGTGTTTATATGGACATTGATTTGCTTACAACTTCCAGCTCTCATATAAATTTCAAAGTTTATTGATAATGAAACCCATAAACTGTTTCATTCGAGAAGGTCTATACTATATATTGCAAAGAAAAGTGAAAACACTGAAACAAAAAGTGAAAAGGAGAATGACAATCTTGATGAGGTACTAAAAAAAACATTTTGAAGGTAAAAACTACAAGTTCAAATTTTTAAACTCAAGAGCTACATCATAATATTGTCTTTTCAGATTTGCCTTTGGAGCTTCTCCTTCTCCAGAAAGGAAAAAATAAAGGTGTACATTCTGGGCGACGCAGATATTCATCTTTAATGAAAAAAATCACCCCAATAAACTTAGCAGAACCATTTCAATATTTCAGATTCGCAATAGTCCTATAATTTGTTACTAATTTAGTACTAATTCATTACCATATTCGCGAATTTATTACCCTTCATTAAACAGAAAAAACCAACGGCTCTGCTAGCTTTATGTCAACCTAGCAGAACCATAGCTAAAAATTTGATATTTTGAAAATTTTAAATATACCATAATTTATAACTATTTTATTACTAACTTATAACTATAATCACGAATTCTTTACCCATCATTTCAAGGAAAAAATCGACGATTTGTCTATCTCGATCTCAACCTAGCAGAACCAAAACTCAAATCACATGTTTTTTGAAATTCTGTTGTATCATCGATAAGTTACTGATTTATTACTAATTTATTACCACATTCGCAAATTTCTAACACTTCATTCAACAGGGAAAACCAACGGCTCTGCTAGCTTGCTGTCAAACTAGCAGAGCCATAGCTAAACAATTATTATTTTGAAAACTTCATATATACCATGATTTATTACTATTTTATTAGTAATTTATAACTATAATCACGAATTTTTTATTTAATTCAATTTGAACATGTGATTTGAATTTTGGTTCTGCTAGGTTGAGATCAAGATAGTCAATTCGTCGTTTTTTTCCTTGAAATGATGAGTAAAAAATTCGTGATTATAGTTATAAATTACTAATAAAATAGTAATAAATTATGGTATATTTGAAGTTTTCAAAATAATAATTTTTTAGCTATGGCTCTGCTAGTTTGACAGTAAGCTAGCAGAGCCGTTGGTTTTCCCTGTTGAATGAAGTGTTAGGAATTTGCGAATGTGGTGATAAATTAGTAATAAATTAGTAACTTATCGATGATACAACAGAATTTCAAAAAGCATGTGATTTGAGTTTTGGTTTTGCTAGGTTGAGTTCGAGATAGACAAATCGTCGTTTTTTTCCTTGAAATGATGAGTAAACAATTCGTGATTATAGTTATAAGTTAGTAATAAAATAGTAATAAATTATGGTATATTTGAAGTTTTCAAAATAATGATTGTTTAGCTATGGCTCTGCTAGGTTGACAGCAAGCTAGCAGAGCCGTTGGTTTTCCCTGTTGAATGAAGTGTTAGAAATCTGCGAATGTGGTAATAAATTAGTAACTTATCGATGATACAACAGAATTTCAAAAAACATGTGATTTGAGTTTTGGTTCTGCTAGGTTGAGATCGAGATAGACAAATCGTCGATTTTTTCCTTGAAATGATGGGTAAAGAATTCGTGATTATAGTTATAAGTTAGTAATAAAATAGTTATAAATTATGGTATATTTAAAATTTTCAAAATATCAAATTTTTAGCTATGGTTCTGCTAGGTTGACATAAAGCTAGCAGAGCCGTTGGTTTTTTCTGTTTAATGAAGGGTAATAAATTTGCGAATATGGTAATAAATTAGTACTAAATTAGTAACAAATTATAGTACTATTGCAAATCCGAAATATTGAAGTGGTTCTGCTAAGTTTATATAATAAATTATTATAAATAGGTACTCTTGAAAATTAGGCTTAAAATAGACCTTGGGTACTTGATACCATTCAAGAGCCTCTAAATTTTTTTCTATCGTTTTTCTATTTCTTCTGATAGTGCTGAGACATTGAGCTTCGCTCACCCTGCACAATATATTGTACCATTTGAATGAGAATATATATTATTTCAATTTTGTATTCATTTGCCTTCCTAATCCTGTAGGAATAACAATGGAATTTCACTCTTTAGTGATCTCCCCCATTTCTTCAATTAATCATAACTTATGAACCACCCTATATGATTTTTTGATATTTGCTTTGTATGTTCCTTGTCCACAGAGGTGACGATTGACATGAAGAATAAGAGTTTTATTCCAGGACCAGTCTCGAAAAAATTAATGAGTAGGTTTCGAGTCGAAACAATACCCTATATATCAATATTTTAAAATATCACAAATTTGGAAAGAGCAGACAAAAATTAGTTTGACTGAGATTAATAATTTTGATGTTTCCACAACCAACTTTTTCACCTATTAACTTGAGTCAAATCTAGAGGTTTCAATAATGAGGTGGCACAAAATTGAAAAAAAAAATAATTTGTCGTCCTCAAATGGCACTTTTCCATTTTTAATCCATAAAATCATCAACTATTTCTAATTCTCCTAATTTTTGGATACCAACCTAATTGAAAAACTAGAGGACAAGTCCGTATTTTGGGAAAATTATAATTATCAAATGGCCAACTTTAAATTTCTTCATCGCCCTACATTAAAAACAATAATTATTATAAAAATGAAGAACAATGCCCAGTCCCAAAGAGTCATAACTTTGTTTCAAACAGAAATAACGTTGCCACAAATCTACATTTTGAATATTAAACATAACAGAAAAAAAAACGATTTTTCTTTATCCACGTCTGATTTTTAGCTAGATCATGGTAATTTCTCGAATCTCCCGATGCATTATTGATGATAATAATAATACAATAAAGCAGTCTGTACGTAGACTTTGGGTTTTGGCTGATGTAAGAGCACAATGGGGAAGACCACTGATTTTTTAAAACGACATTATCGTGAACTTTATACTGAAAAACTACCAGTGAATTAATTTTGAATTTTTTCATTCATGCTAAGACGATGAAAAAAATAAATTAGTGTATGTCCATTTCAAAACACACAATTCCTGCGCCATTTGAAATTTCATCAATTCATTGGTGTGACTGGTGCGACGTCTTGGTCCCAACACGCCTATTGTCCTTGAACTGACCAATTACACTGCAACACTGCAGAATGGCGAGGTATCAGAGAGATATAGCTACAGTTCGGGACTGATACGTCACGACTCCACCATCATATTTGGCTGTTTGAAATATCGAATGAAATATGCTGATTTCAAAACGATATAGATTCGATTCCCTTCAACTTCAACTCATAATATTGATTGTACATAAAATGTAAATCATGATTCGTCGATTGAAAGCGGTTTGCACGGATTTCTTCCCTCAGTGGTCTTCCCCATTTTGACGTTAGTTGATGAGTTTGTACTTTCTACTTGTGTTTTGTGTTTTAAAGTTATTCGTTAATAACAGTTATTGCCGAGGTTATTGCTTACTCAATGACACACAAATTTGATAATAATGAACATGTTGTATGTCTATAGTCTATGGATTTAATAAAGTTATGCTGTTTTCGGAATTGTCATTGTTCAATATTTTCATAATTGTTGTTTTGAATGTAGTACAATAAACAAATGATAATTTTCTTACACATAAAAGTTAGTCATTTATAATAATAATTTGTTCCAAATATGGACATGTCCTCTCGTGTTCAATTAGGTTGGGATTCAAAAATTGGGAGACAAAAAATAGTTGAGGATTTTATGGATTATAAATGGGATCAAATGTTTTTTTTTAGTTGTACCCGCTCATTATCGAAACCTCTAGATTTGACTCAAGTTAATAGGTGAAAAAGTTATATGCGGAAACACCAAATACATTCAGTCTCACTTATTTTTTCCTGCTTATTCAAAATTTGTAAATGAGATTCTAAAATATTGATATAGAGAATGTTGTTTTGCCTCGAAACTTACCTCTTTTTCATTATGTCAATCGTCACCACTGTTAACAAAGAACGTACGAAGCAAATATCAAAAAAATGTATAGGGTGGCTCATAGAAGTACCTCGGTGTCCTCCATCTACCCTTACTATATGCGCATTTCTCAATGAATCACCCTGTATTGTGACATTCCCCCTTTTTCCCCTGTGGTCTTCAAATGGAACACCATGTATTTTATAGCATTTTCAGATTCTGCCTGAAGAGCTGATTTTACCGATGTATCACACTTGGGGTCTATCGAAAAAGATAACAGAGAGGGTGTTCAAAATCGAGATTTTTCAACTTTACAATTTTTTTGTGTCGAAACTATTCATTATTGGTCAAAACGGCTCACATGTCCCAATCAACTTTTGATTCACTATTTACTGATACCTTCATTCGGAACAGATACAGGGTGGTCCAAGATTCAGAATTCTGATCACCCTGTATCTGTTCCGATTAAATATCAGTAAATAGTAAATCAAAAGTTGAGATAGGGACCTTCGAGCCGTTTTGGCCGATAATAAATAGTTTCGACACAAACAAATCTTCAAGTTAAAAAATCTCGATTTTGAACACCCTATATCTCTGTAATCATTTCCGATAGACCCCAAGTATGATGTATTGATGAAATCATCTCTTCAGGGAGAATCTAAAAATGCAATAAAATACATAGTATTCTATTTGAATCAACAAATTTGTTGCTACTTTTTGATAGAAGCGGCAACACTGCATTGCTGAAAATATTTTAAATGAAGAGAGCGTATTCTAAAATATAGGCATGCATATTTTCATGGATTTCACCCGTCTGATTCTGGATATAGAAATAGTGTAAGCTCGCCGTGACATACCCTGTATTATTACAAAAATTTAGATAAACTTAACAAATGTAATGTACAGGGCTTGTTTTATTAATGTGAACCCCCCTCTTCTTTTTTGTTTTCCACCCATTCAAAAAATTTTGAAACTGATTTTATACAATTTTTCGCACAGATTTCACTCATTTTGACAATGATGCAATATCTATTCAAATATACAGGGTATACAGAAATCAATATATTTTTCAAATGAAACACCCTGTATATTTCGATAAATTTGAATTCCCTGAATCATCCTGATTTCAAACATATATATATATATATATATAGAAGGATCTTCATCTATCAAAATATACAGAGCATTCCATTTAAAAAAAATCAATATATTTCTGTATACCCTGTATATTTGAAGAGATATTGCAACACTCTCTCAATATGATTGAAACCAATATGGAATATCGTAAAAAAATCAGTTTTGAATCTTCTCGAATGTTTAGGAAACAAAGAAGATGGAGGGGGGTTCACATTAATAAAACTAGCCCTGTACAGGATGGGCCACTTTTAAAGGGAAAGTGCTATTCTCCAACTAGATAGAAGAAAACTGATCTCGGGGTCTTTTCATGTAAAACTCAACGGTGAAAACTGAAAACCGCATAATTATCGATATCTGTCTTCGTTTCGGAGTTACAAGGTGTTCATCGAAAATGGGCATTTTCGAAAAGTGACTACAAATATTTTTTTTGACAAAAATTGTATGTTCTCAGGAAAATAACTGCAAAGCATTCAGTTTGTGATAACAATCATTCCTGGGGCACTGAAATCGACGTTCCTTTATCTTGTTCAAGAATATAACTTGTTCTTCTTGAAGGAAAAGTTCTATTTCGAAACTAGGTATATGGTGACTGATTTCAGTCCCTGAGGATCCATTTTTATGACAAACCCCATGCTTTGGAAATGTTTTTATGGAAACGAACAATTTTATACAAAAAATGAGTTTCAGCCACTTTTCAAAAATTCATATTTTTGAAAAACACCTTGTAACTCTGAAACGAAGATAGATATCGATATGCAGTTTTCACCATTGAGTTTGTCGTGTGAAATGATCACCAGGCACCATCATCAGTTTTTTCCTACGACCACCTATGAAAACAGCACAAAACACATTGATTTGTTATTTAGAAAGTGACTCGTTTCACTATGACAACATATAACAGTTAGAAAGTTCGAAAGTAAAACTCACATGGGTGGAAATATTCGAAAATCGCACAGTAACAGGGTCTACAGATTATGATGTACCAATGAATGATTATTATGCTGAATTATGGTAAGTTAAGTTATGGTCAAGTTAATGGAAAGTTAGTGTCGATTTAACATGAGTTATTGTCGTTAATGCTGACGTAATGTTAAGTTGATGAAAAGTTGAAATCAAGTTAATTTCAATTGAAAGTTGAATTAATGTCAATGTATTGGCCATTTAGTGATTAATGTGAAGTTAATGTCAATTTGATATTGAGTTGATGTTAATTTGATTTTAAGGTAATGTCAAGCTAATTTTGAGTTAATGTTGATTTGATGTTGAGTTAATGTTGAATGATTATTGAATGTTAAGTTGATGTCAAGTCAATGTCAGGTTAATTTTAAGTTAATGTTGAGTTGATGTTGAGTTAATGTTGAGTTAATTTCAAGTAAATGTTACGAAACTGTTAAATTTATGTTAAGTTGATGTTAAGTGGATGTTAAGTTGATGTTGAGTTAATGTTAATTCATATTAAGTTAATGTTAAGTTAACGTTAAACTAATGATGTCATTTAAATATTGAAGTGAAATTAAATAATAATGATGATGATATCACCTTCATGTGATCGAATATGATTAGAAACATGATCCCTACTCTGGTCTTATGAACACTCATGCTCATGACATATAATATAAATATTTGTGGTCGTAGGGAAAATAGTGTACAAAACTCGTTGGAAAGTGGATTTCCTGCGCTCGTTTCGTTTCCGCACTCGTTTCCACACTAGTTATGTAATATACCATTTTCAACACCTTCATCTTGAAAACGGATGCAGTTACAACATTTCTTTACTGAGCAACCCAACTTATTTTGCAGTGTTCTACCTACCTCAGCAAGGGAGTCACTTTGTTTTTTGAACACCCTGTATAACTCATCGATTTTTCTATTCTACCTACTGTGCACTAGGTACCTCCGTCATAATTAGAACATTCAAAATGGCGGAGTCAATATGTCGAGAGAGCTTTGAAAAACTAATGGAACACGATTTCATAGATACACTCAGTTCCAAAAAAAGTGACGCACTTGATATTTGACATCTTCTTGAAAAAAAAAATTGTAGGCCGATTTTTTTTTATTTGTTGGTAGGTAATGCATTTGTCTTAAAAAAAAATAAAGAGGTGGACATTTTTTCAAAGCCTCCTCGATGGTGGTGGAATAACTCGAACCATGATTATTTCTTAATTTTTGACTCACCCTGTGTGTTGATTGAGTAATGGTATACAAAGTGCTTGCACCCTATACGAAAGAGGCTTCTTTTGCGAGCATTCTGTTTTTTTATTCATTGATTTATCTCTAAAATTTTCCGAATTACAGCTTTTTTTGCTGAATCCTTGCAGATCACCAACTTTCTGAATTTATCGAGAAACAGTTTTCAAATGAAATAAACTGATACCAATAATTTTAAAAAACATTTTTATTAAACACAAAATTATAAATTGGGATGATTGCTTAATACCGTGTATTGCCTCCTCTAGCAACTCTAACAACTTCTAATCTACGAGGCATACTGGAAATTAAGTTGCTCATCGTTTCCATTGGTATACGATCCCATTCTTCCACTAATGCATCTGCCATTTCTGCGAGACTTTCCGGAGACCTCTCGCGAGAACGTACCCTTCTCGCTAATTCATTCCACAAATGTTCTATAGGATTCATATCGGGGCTTCTCGCAGGCCATTGTAATGTGGTAATACCAGTAGCTTCTAAGAAGTTTCGCACTATTGCTGCGGTGTGTGGTCGGGCATTATCATGCATAAATATAAAATTATTGACCATTAACTCTGCATAAGGTAAGAGATACTGCTATAAAATGTCAATGTAAATTTGGGCATTCATCGACTGCCTCACCGGAAAAACATGAAGGGGTGTCTTTCCATTCATTGAAATCCCTCCCCACACCATAACGGACCCACCATTCAAACTTTCGCATTCTGTTATTAAATTTTGATTAAACCGTTCACCAGTTCTTTTTCACACTCTTTTTCTTCCATCCACCATGTTAAGGCAAAACCTTGACTCGTCCGTAAACAAGACATTCGACCATTCAGGAATATTCCACTGTACATAATTTTCAACAAAATTTCTTCTAGCAGCACGATGTTCGGGCAATAATTTGGGACCTTTTGCAGGTCTCCTAGCTTTTGAATTAACTTCTTTTAGACGTCTACATACCGTCTGCTTATTTACTGCAACACCACGAATTTGGCGAAGATCTTGCTGAACATTTACCGCAGTATTTGATCAATTCCGTAAAATCCGCAATCTCAAGAAGCGATCATCTCTTGGAGAAGTTTTTCGGGGGCGACCAGAACCGACCCTCCGAGCGGTGCTTTCTGTTTGTTCGTACTTGCGGATTGCTCTACGAGCAGTTGCTTCACGAACTCCTACTGCACGAGCGGCGTAACGTTTACTACGCCCATCGTTTACTAACGCAACTAATCTTGCTACTTATTCAGGATTTATTTGAGACATTTTATGTAATTTTAGTCAATAAAACAAGATATTTAATTAATGACACAACGACAAATGATCAAATATGGAGGCATACAAAAAATTAGTTGCTATGGCAACGGCAATCGTTTTTTAAAGACAATGTGATCCTACCAGAGTACAACCCAATCAATTTTGAGTACTCTGATCCTTCAATAAATTCAATTTGTGGGATAAGCGTAAGGTATCAGCAAGAAAGCTGTAATTCGGAAAATTTTAGAGATAAATCAATGAATAAAAAAACAAAATGCTCGCAAAAGAAGCCTCTTTTGTATAGGATGTAAGCACTTTGTATACCATTACTCAATTAACACACAGGGTGAGTAAAAAATTAAGAATAAATCATGGTTCGAGTTATTCCACCACCATCAAGGAGGCTTTGAAAAAATGTTCACCTCTTTATTTATTTTTTAAAGACCTGCCAACAAATAGAAAAAAATCGGCCTACTATTTTTACTTTTTTTTTTAAGAAGATGGGTCAAATATCTTAGTGTAGTTGAACTAAAAGAAAGTAATAGTAGATTAGAAAACTAAAGAGATAGATTACCGAACTGAAAAGGAGTGAAAAATAAATAGTATGAAAAACTAAGAAAACACCTCGGAAAACACGCTTTTATGGTTAGTCAATCTGAAAAGAAGTAGAAAAGAAAATGATAAAAGTGTGTTGTATATTTAACTGAACAAATATTTTATAGAAATGATGTATATAGCAAAACAACCTCTGCCGGGTCAGGTAGATCCAAAATTATTTTTGAAATCATTATCTATCCCATGCGAGGTACTTGCTATTCGTTTTTGCTATGTCTGTCTTTGATAGCAATGTAAATATTAATGCTAACTGTCGATAAAAAATCGATTAATGAAGTCCAATCAATCAGCAAGAGACATTTTGATTTTACATCAACGTTTCACACAATTTTTATCAAGTTTCGTCAAATAATGGAATTTTAGAGCTTACCAATTCACATGCTGCATTTTCAAAGATAGATACAAAATAATAAATAATCCTACATTGTTTCGCGCCTCTCCTCTTTTTTATCATTTCCTGTCAAACATTTGATTTCCATAACATTCAATGAAATATCATATCGGTTTTTAACTTCCCATAAATTTATACCGGGTGTCCCAAACCAGTACCGGATTTAAGGGAGGACATCCGGAGCTACAGCCCCGGGGCCTCAACAAAAAAAGGGCCCCACAATAGAGAAAAAAGATCTGTCGAGTTTCGACGGGTAAACACTAAAGTGAACATCTTTTCCTCTAAGTTTTTTCATGAAAAAGTTTAATTCGTTGTTTTACCCTCAGTACTTTGTAGGAACAAACAACTCAAATATTGAAAGATAATTTAATTATATTTGTTCACTCCCATCTGAAAATAATTGCACTGGAGAAAGCTCATTTTCAAAAATGAAAATTATAAAAAATCGGCTTCGAACTCCGATGGGACAAAACCGTCATTCCGAGGTCATTCAGATAATTCTTGTTTCTGACTATATTTCTACTGGGTGTTTCTTAAGTAGGTACGTATAAAAATCACAGGCCATGTTGGTGACGTCAAAATGAGAAGAAAAGTCCGCAAGTTATTCAATTCTGAGATACAAATTGTCGAAGTTTAAAATTTTCTTGGATATGAGGAAGTTATTTTTCGAAAATGTAATAGTTATTTATGTATCAAGAGCGTAAAGTAGGCGTTTATGGCCTGCGACGTGAATAATGGCCCGATGGCGTTAGCCGAGGGCCATTACACGACGAAGGCTATAAACGCATTTTACGCACGTGATACATACAAAATTTTATGCACTAGTGGTTTTGATTATTTTTCCTGGTTTTTGTGAGTAAATTCAAAAATGACCATGATATTCGAGTGGAATTTGGTATCTCACCTATTCTCACCCGAATATCACGATTATTTTGGAATTCATTCACAAAGAAACCGAAATAACAATCAAAATTCGACACTCTGTATCTCAAAATGAATAATTTGCCATTCAATGCAGTTTTTGAATTTTTCAATCAACTTGTCAAATAAGCGAGATATTGCCTGTAAACGACAACTTGGAACACCTGGTATACGAATCTCATTATTTCAGTGTGAAAATAATATTTGAAATATAACTGTGAAATAATGGTTTGGGAGTTAACCCATTTATTTTATTTTCAAACATTTTCCATTTTCAAAGAAGATTTCTATAAACTTTATGGGGAGCTGATTTCAAAAATACAGGGTATTCCTTAATGCTAATATTCAAGGGGCCGATTCTTCGACCCATTTCAAGAATAAAACTTCATATGAACGTATGTTGTAAACGTCCTAACTTTTGAGATACAGGGTGTCAATGTTGAAAATATGCAGATTATTTTTTTGTCCACCCTGTATAGCTTTTCTGTCCTGAATGGAGTACTCAGACATCAAAATTTGAAGTCTGGTCTCGTTTTTTCCGTTTTTTCTCGAAAACGAAGCGTTTCATCCAGTATCAACAAGCATCAAAGTCCGACTTTTTGAATTAAGTCAGACTTTTTTGAATTAGTTCATTTGAAAAAAAAAACAAACAAATTTCATTTACCCAAAGCAAAATAGAAAAAAAGAAACAAAAAAACTGTTTTTATTCCCTTCAGAAATCTTGTAGAATAACATCATAATATAACATGTAATTTTTTCAAAACAAAATTAGAAGTGATGATAGAATCCAAAATAATAGATACATATAGATCCAGTACCATCCATAAAGTTCGTAACACATGGAGAAAAAAATTATTAGTAGAATATCGAAACTTTTTTGTCTCGGGGATCTATTATGCATGTCTGACTACTTAAAAGTCGATTTTGACACATGTCACTTGATCACTCGTATGGCGGTAAATTCAAAAAATTACGTTGGCAAAAAGTGGGGTTAGATGGGAAGATGAAGTTATTTAAAAAAAATAAAAATAGCTATTTTCAGTTTTCTCAAATAATGGCTGGAAACTCCATATGTAAGCATGGAATTGAATTCTATTCAACTTGTACATCATCAACATCACTACTTTCAGAAAAAAAAAAAGAGAATTGTATCAAAATTGAAGAATATTTGAAAAAATATAGCTATTTCTAATTCTCCTCCAAAAATTGCTCGAAACTGAATGTGGAATAGCAACTTAATAAGAAATATTTATGGATATTTTGTTATCTAACCACACTTTTCGTCGTTTTATATTATTATTTTTATTTATCACCATACCAGTGATCACGTGACATGTGTCAAAATCGATTTTCAAGTTATCAGATATGCATAATGGATCGCCGAGAGAAAAAAATTCGATGCTGTGATAATAAACCTGTTTTCATATGTTATGGACTTTATGGATGATACTTGATACTGTATATATCAGTTAGTAAAAATCTCTGTCATGCTTGAAATAACGGAGTCTTGCCAAAATACGATCGAATTTTTCAGTTTAAACTAGTTAAAATCAAAGGTAATAGTGCAATTTGTCTCATTTTTAAAAATTTGAATGAATTCATGACTTTTTCGAAAAAAGTCAATGGAATTAATTCACGAATTAAATCACTGATTCAATTCATATGAAATAATTCATGCCAACCCTGTCAACAAGAGGATCATTTTGTACATAATTAAATAGGCTTTAATAGCATTGTATGACATTTGAAAATGTTTTGTCTTTGCTCACTTTCAAGTGAAATATAAACAATAATATTCCCGTAACGGTGCCACTGGTAGAGAAATTGAAAATGTTTGTACATCAGAAAATGCACCTTGATGCATAAAAGACGTGTACCAAATTTCATGAAGATTTATACAATATTGTCTCAGTTATTATCAAAAAACTGAATATTTTTCAAAACTTCATCACCCTGTATCTCAAAAGTTGAGACTTTTAGGACATACGTTCATATGAAATTTTCTTCTTAAAATGAGTCAAAGAATCACCTCCTCAATTATTTTAGCATGTCTTTAAGGAACACCCTGTATATAACACCTACACATGTGAAAAAATGTTTGAAAAATTTACTCTTTTGAATAGACCACACTAGGAAATGAAATCCCCTTTAAAAACATTGCTAATATTAATCACCTTCTATTTTTCCTTGAGAACTGAAATTAAAAATCGACCAGTTCCAGGAATTTCGGTAAAAATTGGTAGTTCGGCTGAAAATAAATTCATTCATCACTTAATACACCCGGTATTTATCTTTTAAAGTTCGAATAAAAGCTTGTATGATGAATTGAAATTTGGCAAATAGAAACTGAAACACCCTGTATATTTTTGTTATCTAATAACCGTCGAATAAATTCCAAGCCTTTTATTTTAATTGCATTCCCGTTTTTTTTTTTCATTTAATGTTTATTAGATGCAAATGACAAACGGTCGTAATGAACAACAGCTCCACTGTGTAGATGAATGTGTGTGATTGGAATATAACAGTGGATTTTTATTTGCACAATTTCAATCAACCAGTTCCGAGGAGAACTTCCGTTAGATAAGTTTTTTATCATTGTTCCATTCAGCATAATCATCATATTTTTATATTTGGAAGAAAATTTGAGATTTGGCTAGAAATGCAATGCAAATCAGTTTTTAATAGACATACAGGGTGATTCACGTAGACTATGCATTAATAAGCCTTTAGAGAAAATATTTCTATGTCAGGTTTTTGTTGTTGTTCCTAAGAACTGAGCTCAGAACACAAACATAAACAAATATGGTAAAACTGCATTTAGCATGCGATCGTTTTTTTTTTTCGAAAATTTTTTTGGTTCTTACGTATTTTTGTCTGAAAAGTACGAATTTGACAATGATAATGTGAACAAACCACTATTTATCTGGATATTTCAAAACAAAAGTTCGAAATTTCAACATCTTTTTCCCCTTATGTTGGATGAATTTACAGGTACTTGCTCTTCTTATTTTGTCATTGGACACTTTATATACTCATGATGTACTTCAATGACACATTTTTATACAGAAAATTCAACAGGAAATATGATTTTTATGGCGAGTTTTTCATATTTAGTGAACAAGCATACCAGATGACGGCCATTTAATTAATAGTCAATCCAAATACGAGATGTCAAATGTCAACAGATTGCTTTTGAATGACACACACGCCATTATTTTAAATGATATTCTTCCTTCTTTTCACTAAATATGGATAAATCAAAAGTAAATCCTATTTCTAGTTGACTCAATAATAGAAAAAAATGTGTCTTACATTGTGGTTTGATCACATTTTCATTATCAAATTCGTGTTTTTCAGACAAAAATACGTAAGTACAAAAAAAAAAATTCTAAAAAAAAACCCATGGCATGCCAAATGCAGTTTTACCACAAATATTGTTTCTATCATTCATTGTTCCAGAAGAAGGAACACTGATTACAATAGAATTTCATCCACCTTGTATGCTTAGAGTATTTTTCATGAATAACATATAAAACTTGTACCCAATGAAAATTACAAAATAACTAGGTATATTTTACAGAAGAGTGAACCTGTTGAATTTCTAACCTTTTTACTGAAGAGAACATTAGATATGATAATCAAGAATACTGAATAAACCATGAATAAAACCAAGACTAAAATATAATTATGGTCACAACAACTTTCCAGAATTTAATGCACCAATTTCAATAATTCATTAAATAGAAATCTATGAAAAATGCTGAGAAGGTGAAATAATAATAAAAATTGGGGCAGTTTTGACAAGCCTGAAAATTGGAATGTACTGTTACAAATTTCATAAAAATACTCAGAAATGAAGTTTCTTATTTTGGTGATGATTTCCCTCTCCCCCCCCCCCCCCCCTTTCCCAAATGATGATGTATTTTGAAACACCCTCTACAAGTAGGTAGGTACACAAACTTTATATGTATATTTATTATTATTTGATTGAGTAACAAACTTTCATTCTCTTCAAACTACAAACTGGAAACTATGACACTTTCTACATAAAAAATTCAAGTATGCTCAGGTAGGTAATATATTATCTCTTTAATTAACATTCTTCTTTGGAAATATATGTTAAATAATTTAATTTCTCAATTCACCATAAAACAATGACACATAATAGTTTCAGCTAAAATCACTTCTTGTTCAAGGTTTTTCAGTGTTATTACCACTTACCACCACTCCTGCATAAATTAAAAAAACACAAAAAAACATAGGTACTTACCTAGCATCAGCACTTTTAAAATCTGCAAGACTAGATATATTTGAACCACTTCAAGTCAAGGAAACAATTTTAGCATTTTTTAAAAATTGATCTGTACCTCCCACTGTGGATAAAGTCCTTTGCAACCCAAAAATAGTTCAGACCTTAAATTCTAGTAGTTATAGCTGCCTCCACATACCCACTTATTCTTTAATCAACAACAATTGTGTAGGATTAAAAACGTCCTGTGATCTTTCACATTGTCTCCTTGAGAAAATGTCCATTGAATTGACCAATTATACTATGCGTAATCAAATTCACCTATATGATTTGTCACAGAGATACCTACCTACCTACCTACCTATTTAGCAATTTTACTACGGTAGTTGCAGAATGTCTTGATTAAGCTTGGACATCGAGATGGACATTATCTCTCTTCAGCACAACCAAAAACTTTCATAAAAACCCGAATTCTGCACAATATTTATCACTTCACCTTGCAATACTAATTTTTGTCACCTATGTAATAACAATGTATAAAAAAAAAATATTTTGCTTTCACTTGCGGTTGGGTTCGTTCGGAGTCAAGCCGAAGGTTTGTTGATTCGAGGATTTCGACGGAACCATGATGGACGACAACTCGACAACACAAAATACAGAATGCCACAGAAATTTGACACTTGACGACTTGACGGAAAGATGGATCCTTGTGACTCGCCCCTTAGATCATGATCTGAGACTCGCACGAATTCATTGAAGCAGCTAGAGACAGGATGCAACAAGTAGTCCATGAAGTTCCAGCCGTGTGCATAGCTCTCGGACCCTGAAAATATCATCATTGAAATAGAAAATTACTATCCGCCACGATAGTGAATGTCTCCACAGTATGTTCTTCAAATAATCCTTGCAGTGTGCAGTTATCATATATCTACTACTCATATATGAATCATAGCCTTAGTCATAGCTGTCCTCAAAGAGGGACCAACTTCGGTAACGAAATCGATCAATAGGCGTTGATGCCGATGTAGGAAAAGAATTATGCAAAACTTGTCAAACCAATAGGGCTGTTTCCATCCTTCATTTTCCGTCCTTATAGATTCAAAAAGTACCTCTCATTTTGGTCCCATTTTTGTTGAGATATCGTATAGGCGATGAGCCATATATAGAAATAGTACATATATGAATGTTATACAGGGCATGTCACGACGAGCTTACACTATCTTTATATCCAGAATCAGTCGGTAAAAATCAATGAAAATGTGCGTGCTTATATTTCAGAATAAGCTCTCTTCATTTAACATCAAAAATTGACAAAAATAGTTCAGTGGCGCAGATTAGATATTAGCGTTGATTGATATATTACGTAAGCGTAATATATCAATCAACGATGTTAGACAAGGAAAGATTTATCGGATCTTTCTATATTTCAGTGCGGCCACGTTGGTAGCATTGGAGAGAAAGATGGAAGAGGAGAGAACTTTCCTCTTCCTCTTTCGTTATTCAAGGTAGAAAAGACTGAAAAGAGCTCATTATTACTCATTACCTGTTTAATAGTGGTCCCTGTAGTGATATCATGTGCTCTAGAAGTATCAATATTTATTCTTGTTCAATACAGGGCACCGTGGACGAGTTTGTCTATGCGCTGAAATCCGGTTATCGGCTGAGCATTTTTCTTTAAAATGTGTGATTCTTTGTTGTAATCCTGTAGGTCCCGATCTTCCTAACCCCGCACAAGTTTCGAATTCTGGGGATTTGGTTCCCAACTTTGAAGTAGCGATATACAAATTTTACAAAATCTCTCTCCCAATAAGGACAATGAAGAACTTGGAAAGTTGGAAGAAAGAATCAAAATACTCGAGTTAATGTGTATGGATGTGTGTAAATGCTGTAAAATAATTAAATCAATACCTAAAAGAAATTTTCACCCAACAATAATATTCATCTCATTGATTAAAATCTGTAGGTTAGTACCTATGATTGGTAATATGCAGGTACCTTCATGAGAGCTCAATAATATGAAGGATAATGGTTCAGGAATACCTTACTTGATCTTGATAGGTGTGATGTTATGAATTTTTTTCAAAAATACTAGGCAGATAGGTAGATACCCTATGTTATGTTATGTGAAATGTGAAATATTTCAGAAATATGTCAATATATACATACGTTTACCATGCACGGCCGGCTCGAACTTGCTCCGACTGTCCGGTCCGAGAAGAGAGTGGGTGAACAGTTAAACCACAGTAGAGAGCTTACGTAAGCTTCTTTCTTTTGTTCTGTTTCTTTTCTGTGAAGGAGTGAAGGTGAAGAGGTGAAGCCATTTTTAGCGTCCCTCTTGGTATTGCTATATAATGTTAAAACTTCATAATGACAACTATGAATATGGAAAAGGTGAGTTGATTCACCTGTACGTACATTCACTAAATATTCGATGCTTGATTGAATGGAATGAAAATCAGCTCAAAATTGAATGCATAAGAAGAGGTAGGGCGGTAGTGGCAAAAATATAACCACAACTTTATTTTTTCAGGTGCTGTCAGAAACAGGTTTCTTGTTACGGATATGGAATTTGAAAAATATGTGGCAGCTTGGTTTCGCCATTCCAGGTCTCAGGTTAGCCTTAGAGAAGGAGAATATTGAATGAAATGTTTTTTTGTTATAATCTAATGAGTTTTTTCATAGTATAAAATCCACTAAAACTGCAGTTTTATTTTATTATACCAATTGACTACATTTTACACACGATGTTAATTATTATAGCGTTCACTTTCATTATCAGTAAGTGATCTCAAATTAACTGCTGTGATAATGTAGACTTGGTATGAACTAAACATGGTTTCATATTTGAAATATTCCAGTATCAGCAAAAGTGAGATGTATCGGGAATTTTTCAAAAATAAGTCATGTTGGAAATGTTGCAAATAGTGCAATGAGGAAATGTTTCGAAGTCACTATTTGTGAAACGTTTCATGAAATGCAATAGTGAAATATCTCAAAGATGTTTATGTATACTGTTTATTAAATGTTTCATGGAGATATGGGTTGAAACATTCCAATGAAACATTACACATTTATGGTCTCTAGGATGTCTCATACATGTTTCGGAGAATATATAGTGCCACGAGTAGTTATTTTTCTCAATTTCATTCAAATTCATAGAAGGTTCGAAGTCATTGAACGTTCACGTCTTTGTTTATTATTAATTCCAAAATTTTCGAATCGTGAACGAACTTTTTTCCATACCCAAGTAGCACACATATATTGGGACAATATCGGTGCAATATTACGAAAATATCGGCGAAATATTGTGAAAGTAATATTGGCGAGAAAAAAAATGTGAACATTCGGCGATATTGGTACAATATCAGTTTCCAAATGTGGGTAGAATATTCTCATATTAATATTGGTTGAATATTCGTAGAGTTATATCGGACACAAAATGTAATATCAATATTGGCGAGAAATTAATGGTGAACATTCGGCAATATTGGTGTAATATATGGAAATATCGGTGAATCATTGAAAATTATCATGAAGGTATGTTGTCTCAGAAATATTGGTAGAATATTCTCATACCAATATTGCTGGAATATTCGTGAAGTTATATTGGTCACAAAATGTGATATCAATATTGCTGATAAATGGACAGTGAACATTTGACAATACTGGTGCAATATTGGATGGAAATATTGGTACATTATTGAAAATCATTATGTAGCTATGTTGTCTTCAAAATATTGGTGGAATATTTTCATACCAATATTTGCGAGTTATTCGCATCAGGAATAATCACAAAGGTCAGCCCAGCCAGAGTGCAATGGAAGGGCCTTGCATTGGGGAAGCCTCCTTGTTGATCACGGTTAACCCCTACTCCAGGTTATAATACTTTACAATCGTCTAGAGCTAATATTTATATTCTCTCGTCTGATCGGCAATGGGAGTACGTTACCAATCATTTATAGCGCCATCTATCGACATCGATTTGGGAGTGCGTAATATGGAATAAATATCAAAATTTCGATATCGATATGTATTCTCAAAACAATATGTGAACAATATTGCTCACATGATATAGTGAATCACATATCAGGCAATATAAGATGATATTATTTTCTGAATATTGCTAGAAAACTATTCACCCGATATGCAATTGAACTTGAAATTACAATATTGTTTTTCTCTTCTATGTCCGATATAAGATATATATTGAATTGCTGTTATTGATATTCATATTTGAATCATTGAAAACCCCTTCAGAATCGACATGGGGAGAATGTTCAAATTGCGATATTGGTTATGATTGTTGGAAACAATATGTATACGATATTTTCCGCATGATATCAATTGAAACAATATTCATCCAATTTGCCGTCGAATCCGATTACACAATATTGTATATCCGCTTCAGAATCGACATGAGGAGAATGTTTGAATTGCGATATTGGTTATAGTTGTTGGAAACAATATGTGTGCGATATCTTCCGCACGATATAGTTGGAATGATATCAGTCAATATTGGTGAATTTTATGTTCCAAATATTGTTGAAACAATATTCTACCAATATGCCGTCGAACTCGAACATACAATATTTCATAACCGCTTCAGAATTGACATGGGGAGAATGTTCAAATTGCTATATTGGTTATAATTGTTGGAAACAATATGTATACGATATCTTCCGCATGATATGGATAGAATGATATTAATCAAGATAAGTGAATATGATATTTCGAATATTGTTGAAACAATATTCAACCAATATGCCGTCGAACTCAAATATACAATATTGCACAACCGCTTCAGAATCAACATGGGGACAATATTCAAATCGCGATATTGGTTATAAATGTAAGAAGCAAATTGTATACGATATCTTCCGCATGATATAGATAAAATGATATCAATCAAGATGGGTGAATATAATGTTTCAAATATTGTTAAAACAATATCCAACCGATATGCCGTTCAACTTGAATTTACAATATTGCATAACCGCTTCAGAATCGACATGGGGAGAATGTTCAAATTGCAATATTGGTTGTAGATGTCGGGAACAATATGTATACGATGTTTTTATATCGACATTCGTAAAATAATATTATATAACATTCATAGATATGTTTTTCAACACATTGTTAACGAATTTTACAACCTATATTGCTCCAATATTGTAGCTGACAATCCATATTCAGCTCAGGTTGAACCAATATTCCACCAATATTATCATTCCAATATTGTTTGTCCAATATACTCTCATATTGGACCTATATTATTTTTCACACGTACGACATATCTATATCGGCCCAATATGAAATCGGGTTCCAGCCAATATGATGTGCTACCTGGGTAGTAGTTGAACATGAACACAGGCGTGACATTGACTTCAACGAACCTGGACTATCGACCTGATTTCCTTACTGTCACGTTCCCGAAAATATAGACAACTATTTAAAAGACGTATGAAAGCGGGTTCGACAGTTCGACTACCGGTTCGACTGCGAGTTGGAATGCCAGTTCGAGTTCTAGTCTTGTTTTTTGAGTACGAGTCCGCAGCCGCATATATCAAGGAACCCACACGAATTCCGGATGTCAATAACGATTCAGCTAACACATTTGACTTGTTCCTCACTAATATTTAGCACCTCACACCATATGGCTAAGTGGAGCTCGTAGATCTATTAGCAATTCTGACTACACACTCATTTCCACAAGTTGCTCATTTTTCATTCCATCAACTGCTCTGGCACCCCACAGTGGCACCACGACTTTGTATGGCATTATAATTCAGGAGACTAGGACGTTCTTCGCATGTTTTTTTCCGAGTGTCTTTGGCACAGAAAATGCTTTGATTCTGAGGATCCTTCACACTCTGCTGCGGAAATATCCGAGATCATCACGCTTGGAATGGACACATTCTTGGAAAAGATCATCGCCTTCGAAACCCTGGTTCAACAAAAACTGTTTCAGAGCTGTTGCCTTGAAACAAACAGTCTACCATGGCTGGCGCACAAACCCTAACCTCGCGACTAGAACAGAATACGTTGAAGCCAGGAATAACTGCAGCCAAACAATAGATGCATCGAAAGAAACTCATAGATTGTCCCAAAATGGATCCCATTCGTTTTAGTCCCTCGTTGAAGAAGTCGGGAGAAATTTCACCAATAGTTCATTTTTCCACCACTCTCCAAAGCTGACGGCCCTTTAGCAACAACATCGCAAGAAAAAGGAAATATTATTGCAGAGATGTTTGCAGCATAAACTCTACTTTATATTCCGAAGGAAAAGTGCCGCCCGATATTCCACCCGTTGAGAGTCGAATGCCCGAAATCGTCTTCCGTCAACGCACTATCAGAGGAATCTTGCTTGGTCTTAAATCGAATAAGGCTAACGGTCCTGATGGAATTCCACCCATCATCCTAAAAAAATGTGCACCAGAATTGACATCTATTATATCTGCAAGTTATTTACCATCTCGTACAAAGCCGGTATTTTTCCGTCATGCTGGAAGATAACTAGAGTCCAACCAATCCCCAAAAACGAGGAACAAAAACCAGCCCAACAACTACAGGCCTATTGCTCTGATGTTATCAGTAATCTCCAAAGTGATGGAGAAAGCCATCAACATTGAGCTTATCAAATATCTGGAAAGCTCAGGAATCATCGCAATGATAGACAATATGGCTTTCGCCACCAAACATCAACTGGAGATCTACTTGCCTATGTCACCTATATATATGGCAAGCTTCGTTAGAAAAACATGATGGGGAATCTCTAGCTGTGGCGCTAGACATATCGAAAGCATTCGACCGTGTTCGTGGTGGACGGTATATCCTCTGATACTGATAGGAAACTAAGAACTCACAGCGAAGGCAGGTCATTGCTGTCAATGAAGATGTTGCTAAAAATCACAGCCTGGGGAACCAACAACCTAGTTGAATTCAACACTGTGATAACTCAAGCCTGTATTTTCTCTAGAAAGGTGGAACTCAGTATGCCTGATATAACAATGTCTGATATACCAACATTCCCACCAAGTCAACTATATCTATGTTCGGTGTATCCACTTTTTCATGGGATAATCATGTCCGATCCATCGCGAAAGTTGCTAAAAGCTATAGTTTACACCTTAACCGCTATTCTCACAAAGCACATAAAATACTGTTCTCATAAATGGGATTCAGCACCCAAACATAATCTGATGCTCGCTTATACCCAGACGGCACCTCATATTCTTGGAATAATATGCCTACTAACATCCGTAATAATGAGGAATATTTCGAATCTCAGGCGAGATCTCCGCGATTTCTTTCGGATGATTTCAGAGGGTATTTTCCATGGTGACAGCATAGGGGAAAGTCACCTATGATGGCATGTTTCCTATGATGGCTATAGTACTCTTTAGCACCTCGCAGGCGAATTTCGCGTTATGATCTTGAAATAACTACTTAGGGTTATCGCGGAGAGTTCCGTGTTATCTGATTTGACAACCCTAGAATATAAAGTCAATATCTTGACCTACTACAAAATGGCGGAACATTTAATATTTGCCTGAATACAAACACATCGATATGGATATATATAGTATTCCAACAAGATGGAGCACCACCACACATTACTCCAGACAAGTTAGAAACATTTGGATAATTCTTCCGATTGTTGGAGTGGCCGTCGAGGTCCCACGGAATGGCCAGCCCGCTTGCCAGATTTGAGGCTATTTGAAGCATAATGGCTACGAGAGTGCACTTGCTACAATATAAGATATGCGACAGAGAATGATAAATATTTGTAGAAATATCGATGTACTTGTGTGAATAAAAATATAAGAATAGCTATTTTTGTGTATTTATATAGAGCGCAAAGTGATAGATTGCCACTCGACAAAGAAAGTTACCGCGCGATGCGGAGCGGAGCGCGGTAATCTTTGGAGAGCGGCAATAACACTTTGTGCTCGAAATACACACAAGATTTTTTCTACTAACGCAGCTTTTGGAAATAACTACCCTGAAAGTATGAGCGATTGAAATAGTTGAGAAAGTTCTAATCCATATTATCCCATATGTCCAAAGGAAACAAAAAAAGAAAAATTGAAATAACTGACAAGCCAGAAAAAAAATTTCGGGCCTACCGAGAATTGACACTGGACCACCAGCGTGGCAACCTGAGCTTCAGACCTCTGAGTACGATAAGCGCTGCAATCTAATTGAACATTACTCATTGATGCAATAGAATAAAGATAAACGAGTTTGAATATAAAGTATAATTCATCGTTTTCAACAGATATGCTTCATCGGGAGCTTCTTGTAGAAATTTGTTGGTATATATCTTCAGCGGTGAATGTTTTGGATTTTTCTCGCTTTATATCCAATAGATTGTTTCTTGAGAAATGCGATGAGTTTCAGAAACTTATTGATTCCGATATTATCTTTAACATTCAAGCATGTATACGTACCATCGAATATATAGACCAATGAGTTGATGACTTCAAAGTCTTTGATTTTTTACCAAAATAAGCCAGTAAAACGTTTTATGAATACATATTCACCATCTCGGAGTGGCACCAATTTATGAATGTATCATATTGTAATTCATATTTCTTCCTTGATTTCTCCGGTAAGAGATTCAAACTGTTGCGCTTTCTGCTATATCATCAGGAAGGAGGTGTGTTTGATGATTCACTGTCACTTTTTTCCATCATGAAAGAATTGGGGGTTTTCAAGAATAGATAAGTATATAGGTTACAGAGATAAGCTGTCAAAGAATGACATTTCTGGGAAAACGTCAACTTTGTGCTGGAATTTGAAAGCGTCAAAGGCTACTTTGAGAAGCGTTTGTAGAAAAATATGTTTCATTATTTTTGAATCAACAATAATTGTTTCTTTACGTTATGACGTATTATGGCGTCCCAAAACGTCAAATAAATGTCTTAGTATGGCGTTGAAAATTGACTTTGTGCGGACGTCACCAAAATGACGTCAAAATCATGACTTATTCACCTCATGACGACGTCATAGCGACACAAAATGACGTGATTTACTTTCAAATTATGACATAGAGGCGTCCTTTGGTTACTTGGGGATGATTAAAATTAGAATATCGTTTTTCGCTGTAATTTAGAAATCTAAATATCAAATCGAAAACTAAAACACGTCAACGTTCAACGTCAAATCAAACTTACCGAACTTACTAAATAAAATTCAGGGTCGGTCTGGTGACAATCTACCGCTTTGTCAGCAATCGAGTTTCGTGAATATACCCTTTTTTCAGGATTCAACATTTCATTATTACGGAACGAAAAACTAGCCGAAATTCATAACCAATTTTAATTTATTCAAAGTCGACCAAAGGTTCAAAAAATAAAGAAGGGGAGGGGCAAATGGGGGGGGGGGGAGAAAAGCACTGTATATCGCAGAACTTGGACGTATTTCCTAACACTTCATAATCATATAATATATATCATACAGTTGTTCATGAGTTGATCGTAGCTTTCTTTGTGAAAAATTTGAAGCATCCACCAAACCATTCTGACGTCAATGCTGCTGCTCCTATCAAACATCCAGCACCCAGAAGCAAAAACATGCCTTGGGTGTCATCGAGTGTAAGAGCTCTGTCCTCGTAAGTAAGAGTTTTTGTGGTGCTAGGCCTCGAATTTGCCTGAAAAAAAAGTATTTGAAATTGCGTGTTCGAATTATACCGAATTTTGTATCAAGGTCATTTTATATAGATAGATAGATAGATATATTTTTATTCTTTCTTTCATTGCTTCATACATCATTATATGAACTTATCATTCATAAAGAAAAACATAAGGAGAAAGCCTAGTAAAACCTAATGGTCGAGCATGGGCATGTCTCTACATTATTATTTTCAAATGAAATTTTGTTATCTATAATGATAGTTACAGGTGATTCAACTATACTTATTCCCAAGTTATACGGCAAGAGAAAGAAAAGCTATTCTAAGATTAATGATTATAACTAATAACTAAGATGAATTAATACAACAGTTGATAAGGTTTGTGTCAAAAATAAAATGACACACTGAGGAAAATTTTGCTATTAGAGTTTTTGCTGAGATATTTCTTGCTACCATTACAAGAAATCATATTACCGTTATACATTTTCGAATAGAAGCAGCACCTTCAAATCCTATGATAGCAATAACGACTTTGCTGAAAGTGAATTTCCTGCCACAGGAAGGTATACTGCTGTAGCTATCAGGCAGCCACTCTGGGACAGCATGATGTTTTTTATAATTGTCTAGCTGAACTACTACTAGTGAGTTATATGCTTGTGGCTGCGAGGTTCATCGTATAGAACTGCACTCACTTCCAATAATACAACTGTCAGTCTGCCACGAAAATAATATTTGACGAACCAACTTGGGGTTATTTAGCGCCTACTCATCGTTATTCGATGTTTCGCTGATTTGTCCCCCTCTATGTGAACATTTGTCAGACATCTTGCTTGATCAAGCATTCACAGTTGGGCTCTTGATGCAAACCCATGTACAGGACGACAATCTCGACGACACGACAGTTACGAATACTTCCCCTCTTGAATTCAATTCATTATTCAAAATCTGAATCTGAATTCAAATATAAAATGGAAACATTTTCGAACAAATAAAAAAATCTTCTGTGTCCCTCTCAGTGCTTTCGTAGATCTGAGTGCTTCAGTTATTATACCAGGATTGATGGAATGATGAAGGTAAGTTTTTTCGGGGTATTTCGTCTGAAATTCAGATATTTTACATTCAATAACATTTTCCTCTCTTTGGTATCATGAAACTTCAAAATGATCAAATATGTTTCAGAGCTTCTCTATAGAATCTGGTCTAAAAACTTATTGTGAGCAAAAATGTCCAGGTGATGAAATTATTTGAATAATTTTACTGGTAACATTTTGTTTTCCTGTACGAATCTGTGATAACTTGCCTAGTTTTCGAAATACAATGGTTTCAGAAGGTTTCAGAAAAATTCTTTTTTTCATCAATTACTCAAAAAACCCTTTGGTTTTTCCTGAGGGTGCATGCATCAATTGATCTATTGAATTTCAAAGATCATTGGTCCGAAATTTTCTTTAGGAATCAATAAATTGCTATTCATACCAAACATCACTAACATCAGGGTGGAAATTATGGGGAGTGAAAGTGGATATCGGTCAAAATTTCACCTTTCTTGATGACAACAATCCTGGAAAATAACTGACTAACTATACAGTAAGAAGGTCATGCAACTATCTATATGATCACCCATCAAGAGTAGCAAAGTTTCCTACCTACGATTATAACATTGCCCTACTCCCGTTATTAGATGCACTCACTAGCGGTAGCAAAGTCAGATACCTACTACAGAAACATCGTCTAATAGCAATATACAGATGCACTCGCTAGTAGCAGCAAGGTTCTATATCTAATAATTGCAGGTGGGTTATAATCAGCAAAGTCGACTTTATAATCACAGGTGAAAACTCGCTTGTCCCCTATGCTATTAGAGTTTCTTGCTGGGGTAATTCGATTTCTGACTATGGTTAATAGAAATTTTCCTCAGTGCAGTGTTTTTGTGATCATACTTGAATCAAATTTATTGTCATTGTATTACATTATCAGTTATTTTCAATCTCACTATGAACAGTGTTTCTAATCAAATTTTGTATGCATGTTTTGAACATATCTTTCATCATACTGTATGATTGTATATACTAGTTTTTACCCGCGGCGATGAAGCCCTTAACTGAATCAATGTAATTTAGTATTTAAAAATTACTACGTACCAAGAAGTTTTGAAAACTGAAAATGACATGGTTCATTGAAATAATTTACTACAACAAAAGTTAAAATGTATTTCAATAAAACAAAAATTTGATTCACGCTTCCGAGGTATTTTAAAGAACTCAGAGTAAGAATTGGAAGCAGTGAGAAATAAATAAACCTGACAATAAACCTGACAATAAACCTGACACCTAACAAATAATCCGTGTGGATTTTTCTTCCTCTATAAATCTGTTTTGTACATAAAGGTCAAAACACAATGCAGAAGAATAAGCAATAGCACTATGATTGGTTCGAAACGCGTTCAAGGTTAGAATTGACCAATAGCAGACCTTTGCATTCCTCATTTTCCATTCCATAATCCCTATCCCTCTACATTATTGTGTCACGACCTAAAGTTCGCAGGGAACATATAAGGTGCGTGCTTGATAATCCAAAGAACCCGGGTTCGATTCCCGTACTCCACCTACCTTTTTTTCATTTTTTCGAAGTGATTGGGCGTTTTCGGAAACTTACTCGGGTTGATCGTGTAGCAGTTTTTATTTGTCCACCCTGGAACCATCAGTCGATGACGAAAAGATATTGATATGATCGAGACCGGAGGAAGACAATTCGACGAACGTGTTATTTTTACATAATATTGAAATTGTTGACATTTTGCATTTACTTGATAGATTGGAAAATCAAGTGTTACCAGAGATCATTGTATGGTGTTGTTGTGTTGTAAGGTGTCGGGAAGTTGAATTGGAATTGATAATTGTGTGGAATAAGGTAAGTACTTAGAAAATTATTATATTAAGGGTTATTGTTTAATAAAAACAACAAATTATCAACACAGTATTGTTGATGCACATATCTGAGAGGTCTTGCCTTGATAAGTTGCGAAGCATCAAATAAGGTACTTTTGATTTTTTGATATGTTGTATGTGATGGATGACTTATGATAAATCTAAGTTTTCGACCTCGAGAGACCACCGGATCATTTTGAAATACTTGAAAAACATCAATATTTTCAGTTCTTTTTCAGTTTTGATCGATTTTGACCCCCAAGATCCCTTTTTATGGTGAAAATAGTTATATATTCTTTTGAAGTAGGTATACAAAATTTACAACAAAAATTGATAAATAAAAAATTGATATCTGTAGACCAAATAGTTTCCGAGATATAGCTGTTCGAATATTTGAAAAATTTACAAAGTTATCTAATTTTACACTTTCTTTCCGGTGTTAGCCCAGTTGACACTGAAGAATTAATTTTTCTTCAAATTTGACAATATTCATATTTCAAGTAGAGTGAATTCGCAGCAGAGTTAGTCCAGAATGATCACTGCATGTAGACCAAATATTCTCTGAGATACAGCTGTTCAAAGTAAACGAAGTTTGCAAATTAGAGAAGAAGGATTTGTGAAATGAAGGAATATAAGTATTACATACATCATAAACATATTATTATGAGAAGGTTATTTGTTAATATGTCATTGACATGATGATTGTATGTCTGTATTGCAGGAAAATTCTCATTTTTAATATTTTTCAAGTATATTGTTAAGTTGAAAGTTGGCCAACTTTGTAATTCATAATTCTTAATTTAATTGACAGATGTAAATGTATAAACCCTCATAGATGTTGCCATGTATTCAACTTTTCAAGTTCATAGTTGTTAGTTTCATTCTTATTTTAGTTGAATCTATAAACCCAGCATAAACGTTGAACACGAACACGATTTGTCATTTTCATTTCATCATCTAAATAATCTTAGACTTATTATGAATCCCAAAAGATGTGTGATTGTTGGAGTTTCGTGATAATCGGTTGAGCGTTGGGCATGAAATAAGAGTAACCAACAAAGTTACATACACATTTATCAGCTGGGCTGGTGGCCGTGAGCGTAGAGTCGCTGGCTGTTGCCCAGGCGGTCCGGGTTCGATCCCCGGCGCGAGCACTGAATTAATTTTCGGTAGTTTCGTTGGGCGGGAGGAGATAGGTGGCCAACCCAACATTCTTGGTACCTAGATATCAATCCTTTGGACTGTCCACGGTTACCAGCCGAGTAGTGCTTCGGATGACACTTAAAAAGCTAAGGTCCCCGTCTTCTTAACTCACACAAGTCTCTGACTTTCGAGGGTTGCTTTGCAACTAAGCTGGCGGTTAAAAACACTATTCTCTAACACTATAATAATAGTAGGGATATGGATGTAAGATAGTGATTAATTCAGATGACTTACAGCTAGGAGTTTACCACTTGAACTTCTCATCATTTCCCATTCCACATCAAAAATTATTTTATTCAGTAATCCAGACTGTATGATATGTTCAATACCTCTGTTGAGTATCTCCCCATATACTGACTTTTTTGGCAGGATGATAGCTACGCTGAAAGGAACAAGGCATTGTTCGCTCACATGTAATATGGATCTTTTATTCCTACAAAAAAAAACAAATTGATCACCCTGTATTTGTAAGTTCATTAAATAAATGATGGATGTAGGCAAAATTAATTTGTCAGCGACAGCTGTTTCGCGTTACCAAAGCTCATCAGTGTTACTCGGTCCCAGACAAACAAAAACATACAAACAACATAATCAGTTATATGTTACTGTACCGGTGATGATAACACCAAAAATTAGACTTACTTCATCGTCATATTTGTTCGAAGAATGAAATCCAGTTCTGCTTTTGAACCCATGAATGCATAATTCCAAAAGAAAGTTGTTGAGGCATTCCTAAGACCAGATTTAACATCTGGAACCAAATCCAAATTTTTCAATAGTTTTTCAGTAGAGGGATCGGAATAATTAACGAACAATTTAGGCCACTCCCCTTTATCTAAAAAATAAACCTCTTCTATTAGTATTCTTTTACACACGTTCCTCCAATCAGAAGAAATAACTTGAGAAGATGGGAAGATGCCCTTATTTTTGTAAAAAAAAAGAAACGACCACACTGTACTAACCAAGTATTCCAATTTGATATCTTCCACCCTTCAACTGGTCGATGGTATCAACCACAGCAGGATAAACTGGTAGGGTGACAAAAGCTATTATAGAGCCAGTGTAACAGGCAGTTACAATAATTGTGAAGAGCCAATAAAACACTGGAATGGTAAACACATTTTCATTAACAGAAAATCGAAAAACTCCACTAGTGTTTAACGCATTTATCTCAGAGAGGTGAATAGATTTCTGTAAGAAATGAAGTTGGTAATAAAAATGATCCTATAAAATAATATGTTGACGACAACGTTATAAATTAAGATACATCTTCGGAAATAGCTACTGTGAAAGCCAATGTTTAGAAGTTGTATATCCAGAATGAAACAGTCCAATATCCTCTAATAACACAAGATGACCATTGGATATCCGTTTCGGGTCAATTATATGTCCAAGGTGTCCATATGGACGAATTCTGGACAACAATAATATGTCTACATGAAGATATTCAATGGATCTTCAGATAAAGGAATCCATATATCGATACCATAGTTCAATAGTGTAACAACTCGAAAAATAACCATTTGATTCATCATTATTTTATTAGCTTTTATGTGCTATACTGTGGCAACTGAAAGTTCCAGTACTGACCAAGAGATGGTGCTAGTTACTCTATAGAACTGAAGAAAACTTCATTTCCATATAATTAAGACTTGTTACAGTTTTGAACTGTGAAATATTCTCAGTGATTCAGAGTTGTTGCATTGCATAGCTCAAAATGGTCAATTTCAACACTCAAAACAAACTTATTATACTATGTTATTTCATTGTTCCTGTAGTGATTATAGTTATTGCACTTACTCATCTAATAATGATGATGATTTTTGATCACAGAGCTTATTTATCCCTATAATAACACAATAACATCTGTAAGACGTCGTAGAAACATCCATATGGGATGATAGGAACATCTCTGGAAAATCCCTATTTTCCTTAGGACATTCTTGGGATGTTGCTGGCAACACCCGTGTCAGCGGCATTTGCGATGTCTTATAAACATCCCATCAGAATGTTTGTGGGATGATACGGGATGTACCAGAGACATATATATATATAGGACGTTCCTTGGATCGACTCGTCTCATTAGGGTTAGACCCTAAATCATAATTATTGGATTATTCACTTTCTTATAAAAACTATACTTTGCTAGTTGATGGAGTGTATCATTGATGCGAAGAGCCGATCGTTGTGCAACTGATAAGACTTGGCAAGCCGAAACAGTTCGTCATTCAGTCTAACAATCGATTCACGAAAATCTCTTTGCCGGCCTTTATTGCGGTTCTGGGGCTTTCAACGTTCGTCAAAAGAACTGTTCTTTATTGTTGCTGTCAAATCAGGAAGCCGTTTTTCAAGTTTGAAATTAGTTGTTACAAAAATTTCAAGATATATCCTTTCTTCCATTCACCTCTCTTCTGAAAATATGTTATGGTTGTGAACTTCTCACCAATAAGGAGCCTAGTGGCTACTTTGTCAGCTCTGCTCCATGATTTTTCCCCAGTGAATGTGAAACAGTTGGTAAAAGTACCATAAACGTACCAGAACATGTTCTCGATTTCCTCGGGGTTTTTTATCAAGTGTTTCAAGGTGTGTTTCTCGGAGAAAGACAAAGGAAAAATTCCAAATAAATATATGATCACCAATGCCATCCAAACTGTCCAATGAAATGGACCCATGATCGCCCTGTACCTAAAATTCATAGTCAACATAAACAAACTAGCAATCCTGCTTCTCCCTGCCATTTTGTTGAAATCCAACAGTTACTTTTCATTGGGGCTAATTTAGTCGTCATATATCTAATTTACAATAAATAGAACCGATTTTCCAAAAAAAGTGTTGACACCCTCGCTGTATCTCCGAAACTATACCTATGCATTTTTGGTTTGAGTTCACATTTTTTTATGTTCTGGTTCCCACGAAAAGGGATATCCTGTAATGTTCAGAGAACATCGTGAGAACCAAGGAAAATAAGGTAGGAATTGGTGTTCTTCTCAAATTTCTGGAGGTTATATGCCTCGGAGAACACCTCCCTTGGCAATTCGTTCCAGAGCCTCGCTGTTCGTTGAATAAACGAGTCTTTGAAAAGAGATGTTCTGCAGGTCTTCAAAGTGACCACGGAGGGTGCGAAGCCTCGACTCGACGGTTTAATCTCGCGGGGACTGCCAATGGAGGAACAATTGTTGATATTTCAGAAGAGCATCGTCCATGAAAATATCTATAAAATAGGGCCAGATCGCCAACTTGTCTACCAGAGAAGTGAGTGAGTTTGTGAGCGAGGCATCACCTCACCCCACCCACGGGACGAATTGCCCTTTTTTGAACAGAATCCAATAGTTTCAGGGTATGTTTGGGTGCTGCACTCCAAATATAGGAACAGTATTCCAGGACAGGTCGGATTTGTGCCTTATAGATCATAAGCAGCTGACTGGAAGTGAAATAGCTCCTGGCCCGAAACAGAAATCCAAGTTTTTGGGATGCACTTTTAGCAATCGATCTCACGTGATTTTCCCAAGAAAGGTTATTGCTGATAGTAATACTAAGCATCGAAATGGATGTCTTCAAAGGTATGGTTACTCCTGACAGGCTTATGTTGGGCACAGTGAGATCGGCTTTCCTAGAGAAAAGCATGCTTGTGTTTTGTTTGCATTGAAATCTACCAAGTTATTGGATCCCCATTCTAGAATTTTTGCCAAGTCCACATTTATGTTGTCAACATTTCTTCCTCGTTCGTTTCTGATTTGCCTGGCTGTAATTGGAGCCCTGGAAGAGAAGGCGGTATGGAGGGTACTATCATCCGCGAAGCTGTGTACTGGACATGAAGCTGCTTCCAGCAAATCGTTGACATGGAGAAGAAATAGTGTTGGTGCTATAATTGATCCTTGCGGAACACCAGCATTTATCATAAAAGAGAGTCAGATGAAACTCCGTCGACCACTACATGAAGAGACCTGTTTGAGAGAAAACAAGCTTTTTTTTATCGCTTGGAGCGCACGAAAGGGAATCCCTATAATGTTCAAAGAACATCGTGCGTTCCTAGGGAGGATAGGGACAGGAGGTAGGTATGGGGAAGACCACTGAGAGAAGAAATCCGTGCAAACCTCTTTTAATCGACGAATCATGAGTTACGTTTGATGTACAATCAATATTATGAGTTGAAGTTGAAGGGAATCGAATCTAAATCGTTTTGAAATCAGCATATTTCATTCGATATTTCAAACAGCCAAATATGATGGTGGAGCCGTGACGTACTAGTCCCAACCTGTAGCTATCTCTCTCTGATACCTCGTCATTCTGCAGTATTGCAGTGTGATTGGTCAGTTCAAGGACAATAGGCGTGTTGGGACCAAGACGTCGCACCAGTCACACCAATGAATTGACAAAATTTCAAATGGCGCAGGAATTGTGTGCTTTGAAATGGATATATTCTAATTTATTGTTTTCATCGTCTTAGCATGAATGACAAAATTCAAAATTAATTCGCTGGTAGTATTTTAGTATAGAGTACACGATAATGTCGTTTTAAAAAATCAGTGGTCTCCCCCATTGGAATTATTTTTGAACTTCTGGAGATTATATGTTGTTGGGAATACTTCCACAGGCAATGAATTCCAGAGCCTAGCGGTTCTATGGATGAAGGAGTCTTGATAAAGTGCTGTTCGACATCTTTCGAGGTTGACAACGAAAGGATGTGCTGACTGGGCTTGTCTAGTTCGTCTGATTGGTATTGCTAGTGAAGGGATGACAGACATTTCCGAAGAACATTTCCCGTGGAAGTATCGATAAAAAAGTGAAAGGTCGCCGACCTTTCTACGGTGTTCCAATGGACATAGCTGAGGAGGCAAGCCATAAGATGGAAGCTTGGCGAGGAGTCCGTGGTGCCGATCGAATGCCTTGAAGATATCAAGTGCCCCGGCTAAGGTTTCATCATATTTTTCAATAGATTGCTGCCATATATGTGAGACGTAAGCGTTGATGATACCTGAATGTTCCAGGTATTTCATGAGTTCGATGTTGAGATCTTTGAAATAAATTTGTAAAAGTAGTTGAACAACTTGCAGAGAACAGGTGTTAGTTCAGGAGCACATTTCTCAAAAATACCCGGTGGGATTCCGTGGGAGCTAAAATCTTTGTTGGTGTTGAGACCCAATAAAATCTGCCTTATAGTAAGTACGTTGGCGAAAGGTGATCTCAGGCATACGACTATCGACTGGCGTTATGTTTGGAGATTGGTTTCCCGATGAATCCAGAGTAGAATTTCCAGAAAATAAATGCGCAAAATGTTGGCTTTTTGTCTTAAAATCGTTCGAAAAAATCACCCCTTAAAAATTGATCATTAACACCCTGTAAAGATCTTTGGTTCTTCATCAAGGAATTGAACAAAATAGAATAGAACTCGATAAGACCATTCAGCACATCCTTTCGTTGTCAACCTTGAAATACTTTACCAAAACTCGTTCATCTATAGAACGGAGAAGAGCTTTGGCATTATTTGCCAATAAAAGTACAAAAAAAATCCTACCTCCTTTTCCTATTTTTCCTAGGTATGCGCACGATGTTCTTCGAACATAATAGAAATTTCCTTTCGTGCGCTTCAACAGATGAAAGAATTGTATTGAATAGAACTTATTATTTACTCGCCTATGGAGGAGTAAACAGGTATAGTTCATCCGAAAACAATTGCAGAATCTTGTGACGCACCTGCAGTCACTTCAAAGGAAACTTCAAACACGCCGACGCCGCACAGTGTGAGGTATTCTGCAATTGATATTGGATATACTATACAATAATTACTGATAAAAGTAACTAGGCATAACTACACGAATAAGTCTTACCTCGGTAAAGCAGTCGAGGATAAAGAAGTAAAAGCGGCACAATCAAGAGAATGCGATCTTGTTACCCCCACTCTACTCAGTTTATTAGGGGTGACATATACACCTCCAATACCCACATTCGCCTTACCCTTCTCGACAGTTCGGGTAACAGCCTCAGACGACCTTCAAATTAATATACTCACATTAAATGTAATGGTTATAGTGAATATCATCACTCACCCAACCGAAATATCTTCTGTGGCCTCCCTATAATCGGTAGTGAAATTGTATTTTTTTGATAACATATTCACTAAACGAATTTCAATGCCATCGAATGCTTTATCCCCATCGTACGATCTTTCCCTAAAAACAAAAAAAAAAGATGGAAAAATATATACCTACAACCTGAAATGAAGTTATCAAGGACCCCGCAAATTTTTAAAGTAAATTGGGCCCCGGTGGATTTTTCTCAGTTTTTGGTATGATGTGGTTCATGTGGTTCTATGAAATATTTTTATTTAGCCAACCCCCAAAACTGGACAGTTTTTTTGCCAGGGAGGTTTGAATTCACATTTTGATCTGAATGACCATTTATTTCTGAGAAAATGAACGATATTCCAAAACTTTTTATTCCATTCAATTACTTCTAAGAATAGATTCTTCATAAAAAAAATATAATGGGGCGAATTATTATACACCCAAGCCTTATTTTGAAAACCGATAAAAAGAAAATCCATCTAACTGTCAAAAGTGATAGGAAATGTTTCAAATTTCAAATTCAAATATTCTCTATTGTCAGAAGATTTTGCATCCCATTGACAAAGGTTTGTATAGGTACCTACATGTAAATATAAACATAACTAATATAGTGTATAGATATGAACAGATAAGTAACAAAAAATTTTAGAATAAATCAAGTACAAATACAATAAAAGTAAAATAGATTACACATATTTTCAAAAGGATTCATTAAAATTCTCTTGTAGGCTATAAAAGGGTCTATCAGCTAGCAAATTTCTCACTGCTTTCCTAAAATGCACATTGGTCAGATTTGCAGATCTTATATCTACTGGTAAGTGATTGAAAAGCTTTCCACCATTATAAAAAATGGAATCCTTGATTAATGTTGAGTTGGGTATGGGAAGTCTGATATTAAATATGCTATTACGAGTAGCATACGGAGAAGAAACAAAGTCAAACTCCGTTTTGTGTTTGTATACCAGGATTACCAGGCATACATGTTTCAAGAATAAACAGTGCAACGACAGTTAAAATCTTATTGGCAGCAAAATAATTCCTGCATGAATCCCTAGGTTTGACCTTACAGAGACACCTTACAGCCCTTTTCTGTAATATCAACACAGAAGAGAGAAGGGTTGCACTGCATGTTCCCCAAAAAGGTATTCCATATCTTATTTGAGAGTCAATTAAAGCGTAGTAAGCCGTTTTTGCTGTGTGAAAACCCAACTCATTAGAAACCATTCTCACTGCATTACATCCGGATGAGATTTTACTCTTGAGTTGTCTGGATAATTACAGAATCCGCATTTTTGCATTATTACCCCCCACCAAATGGGGGGTGCAAATGAAAAAAAATTCGGTGGATTTCGCTGAATTTTTTATATGATGTAGTCCATATGATTCTGATCAGAGAATCATCGGGTGACAATCCTAAGAAATGGACAGTGTTTTTAGGGGGCTTCAATTCACATTTTGAAAAAAAAATAGACTAACCATTTGATTCTGAATAGAAAGACAACTTTTTTCCTTAATGATTTTTCATTCGGAAATAATGTGAAGGGGGGTTCTCACCCCCAACCACCTTTAAAAAAATCCGCGCTACTGTTAGAAGCATATGAAAATGTTCAATCACGAGAAATGATATGGAAAAAGCATAGACTCATTATTTACATAAAAAAACCTTGAGAAGTGTTGCAAAAATTGATTTTGGTCCTTAACGACACAGTGGAGTAATTGAATGCCATTAATTCATTATCAGTCCACTCGTGGATTTCGCTGAATTTTTGATATGTGTAGTCCATATGATTCCGATCAGAAAATCAAAGGGTGATATTCCTGAAAAATTTACAGTTTTTCTGCTATAGGGAGCTTATTCAATTCACATTTTGAAAAAAATTTACTATACCATTCGATTATGAACAGAAATGGACAACTTTCTTCAATATTGTATTCCTATTCCTTAAAGATTTTTCCTTCGGAAATATTGGGGGATTCTCACCCCCCAACCACCTTTAAAAAAATCCGCGCTACTGTTAGACACATATGAAAGTTTAATCACGAGACAATTATATGGAAAGCACATACTCATTATTTACATAAAAAAAAGCGTGGGAAGTGTTGCAAATTGATTTAGTTCCATATAACGACCCAGCCAGCACAAAGAGGTCCTAAAGATATCTTGAAGAAATCCTTTTAGGAAATTGTGATGCCTTTTGTAACTTCTTTGAGAGATCGCCGAGAGTGCTATATCTATGCCAAATGTCCGCCACCTAGGCTGAGCTCAGCGAGGTCTTGAAGATATCGCACGCAGAAATTCTCATACAATGCCCTCAGGCGCGCACTTTGAGATATACGCTTCCATCGCCACTGGCGATAACTGAAAGTGCTCGCAATCATGAGCTGTTTGAGAAATTCGCATACATTGCTTTGTGACGAGGACATTGGGAGATTCGCATCAATTGCTTCTGTCGAGGTCTTTAAGTGCTCGCGACTACGAGCTGTTTGAGATTTTCGCACGCATCGCCTTGTGAAGAGAACTTTGGGAAATTCGCATCAATTACTAATAGCGAACTCTTTGAGTGCTCGCAACTATGAATTGTTCAAGAATCCGTGCACATCACCTTATAACGAGGCCTTTAAGAGCGATATTTGCATCAATCGCCACATGATCGCCACTAATATGGTAAGGTGTTCAATGTTTGAGAAGTCATTGGTTATCAGCAGTCTCCTATCGGCGAAGACTAACTAGCGCCAGCTATATGTTTGGGGTGGAGTTGAATTTACTGGATATTTATTTCAGCGAAAAAGATTGAGTTACCAAACTTAGAGTTAGATCAACGTAATGAGCTTTAATTATATATTATTCTATAGCAAGACATTGATCAAGTAAACTTTATCACTTGAAAAAATCTCCGAGGAGTTGGCCGGGTATCCTTTGAAAAAAAAGTTCGTCCGATATCTACCCACGAATTTGAGGTAGATATTTGATTCTCCATCCCACCTGAATTAGAACATTTTTGTCTTTTTCGTCAGAGCAGATAATTAATTATCATTAATTCTTAATTCACTGCAAAATTTGAAATAATCAGTAAGAAAATCTAGTATCGAGTATACAATTATTATTATCATAGATTAATGACTCCCATTTCATGTTAATACTGGGTGTCCCAAGTTATCGTAAAGGTACCGGCAAAAACTTGCTTACTCGACAAGATGAACAAAAAATAGTAAAAAAGCTTCAAATGACATCAGAGAACTTTCTTTATGACTCAAAAAAAAGTGTATAAGATTGGACAGCCACCTGGTAGCAACTCCTCAATTTTCATTTAATGGACTCCCTGTATATTGTCATTGAAAATTGCCAATCATCCTATTTCGGGAATGAACGATAGCACATCGGTAGGTACTTTGTATTTTGTTCATTAATAACAACATTAACAATAAAATTTTTTGACCTCATTTACGTTACATCGATTGAAAATTGCCTCCTCCCACAATGAAATTAGATTAATTATTACACTAGGTAGGTACCGTCTGCAATGATTGATGTTCTGCAGTTCAAAATGGAATATCTGTCATTAATATTTTGAAACAAAAATGCAATCCATACTTCTTATTTGTGAACTTCTTGAACACATGGGTGAAAGCAATTTGTCATTTGAGTAACGTAAAAAAGTCCCAAAATGTTCATGTTTTTGTTGTTATCAAGAACAAAACACAAAGTATGTGCTATATCGTTGTATTCCAAATAGATTGACACGCAATTTTCAGAGACAATATGCTACTAGATCAGTATCTACCATCCGGGGGCTGCCAAATATATCACATTCTTCATAAGCCATTAGGAAGGTTATTTAATGCCATTTAATGCAGTTTTTTAATGCTTTTGATATCTTGACAAATAGGCGAGATATTGCCTGTAAACGATAACTTGGGACACCCAGTATTTGAATTATAAAGGCTATTGAAAAAAACAACTCAATATTTTTGTAGGAATATTCATTAATTATTCAGGTTATGTTTGTGATTACTTTAGGAGCTCGCAATGGGAAATTCTCGATCTTGTTACGTCCAGGATATCCTTGGGTGCTCGCAGAAAGAAATGCCTATTCATTTCCTGTTATAGATAACCTCAAGGATTCGCAATAATGAGGAATATATCAAATCTGAGGCGAGATCTCCGCGATTTCTTTCGGACGACTCCAGAGAGTATTTCCCATGGTGACAGCCTATAGTGATCTTTGATACCTCGCAGAAGGATTTCGCATTCTGATCCTGAAGATAACTACTTAGAGATATCGCGGAGAGTACCGTGTTACCTGGGGACACACTGGAGTAATAGAGAGTTGAAGTGTTGTCATGAACGTTAACGTAAACGTAGAAATTGACAGCTACGCATGCGCATTTTCCAGTTCTTCACGTTTGCGTTGTTAGTGGGCTTACGGGTGTACGTTATCTCACGTTCCTTCACGTATCTCTTAAATAGAGAGTTGAAGTGTTGTCATGAACGTTAACGTAAATGTAGAAATTGACAGCTACGCATGCGCGTTTTCCAATTCTTCACGTTTGCGTTGTTAGTGGGCCTACGGGTGTACGTTTATCTCACGTTCCTTTACGTATACCTTAAATATCAACGTACGTTAACCAAACTATACTCGAAATATGCCGATGAGTCAAAGTTATCAAATTCGAGATCACCAACGAGTTCTGCATCGAGTCCTCTAATTTTGACAGGAATAAATGTTCGAATCTAAACACACAACCAAAAATGACCAATACAAACCGAAAACAAAATGTATTATTACGTTATGATGACAGTGACGATCAAAGTGGCGACTTCAACTCAATTTAACGACAATACGTAAACGTTATTTTTCGTACGTTAACGTCGACGTGGAGGTCTACGTACAGTGATTACTTCAACTCTCTAATATCAACGTACGTTAACCAAACTATACTCGAAATATGCCGATGAGTCAAAATTATCAAATTCGAGATCACCAACGAGTTCTGGATCAAGGAGTCCTCTAATTTTGACAGGAATAAATGTTCGAATCTAAACACACAACCAAAAATGACCAATATATACAAACCGAAAACAAAATGTATTATTAACGTTATTTTTCGTACGTTAACGTCGACGTGGAGGTCTACGCGTACACTTCAACTCTCTAATATTGAATGCCAATAATTCATTATCAGTCCCCTCGCCCTTTGCGTTGGTCGAAATAATCGTTCGCATTAGGTTTTTGGAGCCACTATAGATGGCGATAACATGACTAATTCTAGACTAGACTATTTTGATCGAAATATGTAAATCCCCCCCCTCTTCCTCCCATTTGCTGGGCGCAATGCAAGAGAGCTTTTTCCATATAATTTCTTGTGATTAAACATTTTCTTATGCTTCTCACAGTAGCACGGATTTTTTTTAAAGCTGGTTGGGGGTTAAGAACACCCCCAATATTACCGAAGGAAAAATCATTAAGGAATATAGGAATACAATATCAAAAATAGTTGGCTATTTTTATTCAGAAACAAATGGTAGTCTATTTTTTCAAAATGTGAATTGAAACCCCCTAGAGCAGAAAAACTGTCCATTTTTAGGATTGTCACCCGATGATTTCCTGATCGGAATCATATGGACTACATCATATTACCCCCCATTTGGTGGGGGGTAATGATGCAAAATGCGGTTTCCATAATTATTATCCGTGATGAAACATTTCCTATCACTTTTGACAGTTAGATGGAATTACTTTTTTTTCGGATTTCGAAATAGGGGTTGGGGGTAATAATTCCCCCCCATTATATTTTTTTATGAAGAATCTATTATTAGAAGTAATTAAATGGAATAAAAATTACGGAATATCGTTCATTTTCTCAGAAATAAATGGTCAATTCAATCAAAGTGTGAATTCAAACCCCCCTGATAAAAAACTTCATTATTTTATTTTATAGTCCTTCGTACTTCTACATATCTACAAGATGGTGGGCAATGAAGCAGGCAGTGTGAATGAGCTCTGCAGATATTGCAAAAATAATGTAGTTAAACAAAGAGTGAATTGTATAAATTGTCAGACAGTTTATCACGTTAGCTGTTCAGTGAAAACCACAAAAAAATGTTGTGAGAATCAGTGTTTTTACGAAAGTCAGGCGGAAAAAACGGATATCTCAACAAATAGACAAAAAGGAGCACAGGAAATATCGCTAGATGACGTTAAAATGCTGTCGGATAGCAATACCAGTATGAAGGAGAAATTGAAACACCTAGAAAGGTTAGTACATGAATTAGAAACGGAAAATTCCAATCTGAGGAAAGAAATTACGATTCTGAAACAAAAATCTCCTGAGGAAAAATCGATCTCAGTTTCCGAAGAAGATTTAGTACAAACAATAATTCGTGAAGTTAAAAACTCCTTCGAGATTAACTTCAAATCATTGAAGAATGATATCGATAATCTGAAATATCAAATAATAAATGATGATGAGGGTACGAGAAGGACACACCAGAATATAGGAGCAAAAACTAAATCACAACAAAAACATCAACAGGCATCCGCATCGGAACAAAGCATCCCAAAGAACATAGTGGGCGTAAAAAAACAAGAATCGTCTATTAGAACAAATATACAGGATGATACAACAAATAAAATACTTTTCTCAGATAAGGTGAAAAATGTCAACCAAATTGAAAACAATCAAAAAGATATTATGAACTCCATAATCCATTTAACTAGCAACGAACCTGAATTTCAAACAGTCAAACGTCGCAGAGGGCAACAGAAAAAAATTCTGGGTACAGCGTTAGTCACTGAAAATGACACAAACGAGGGATTTGCGGGAGCAGAAAAACGAGTTTGGATAGAACTTTACAGGGTTAAGAAAACTGTGGATTCACAGAAAATTCATGACTATATTAAAAACAAAACCGGACTTGAGAAGAAGTCGATTATAGTCAAGGAAATCCCTACTGAGGAGGGAAGACTAAAAAAATTCGTTGTCACAGCGCCGTTTTCTAAGAAAGATGGAATGTACGATACTGATTTTTGGCCTATGGGAGTGGGCTTCACGCGCTTCAATCTCAAAAAACACAAAGATTTCTTACAAAGAAGCGGGGACTTTTTATGACTGACTCAATATGAAGAGAATCGAAAACAAAATCAGTCAAAAGACAATTCAACAAGCGCCAATAATAAAAACAAACAGTACTGGAGTATAATCCACCATAATATTCAATCAATTGGAAACAGTATAGATGCATTGCAAGTATTTCTTGATGAACATAAGGAATGCATATGTCTTTGTATCACCGAACACTGGAAATCAGAAAATCAGTTACGCAGTTATGGAATCAAGGACTATTATCTTGCTACCAGTTTCTGCAGGAAAGAAGAAAATCGACATGGCGGTAGTGCAGTTTATGTCAAAGTTAATGTCAAATCGCGAGTGAGGCAAGATATTAGTACCATGGCCAGGGAGGACGTGATAGAGTGCTGTGGATGTGAGATAAAAATCAATCAGGTACGATACGTTATCATGTCTATTTACAGGCCCCCTAATGGTAACAGACACTTTCGTAAATTGTTTGGACTCGATACTCTCAAAAGTTTCATCTGAAAATTGTAAAATAATCATCGCAGGTGATTTCAATATACATTTTTTAGAAGAAAGTAGAGAGAAAATCGAATTGTGTTCCTTAATTAACTCTTACAACATTTTTCATACTCTAGAAGAACCTACTCGAATCACCAGTAGAAGCAAATCATGTATAGACAATATTTTAACAGATAGTGACCTTAGACATGAAACAGTGGTTCTACATTCAATGATCTCAGATCACACAGCCCAAAAAATGAAAGTCTACACTCAAATAGATTGCACAAAAGTATACTCCTTTAGGGCATTTAGCGAAGAAAATAAAAAAGAATTCAGTAGAGCGCTAAAAAATGTCATCTGGGGTAAACTATATGAATGTTGCCCAACGGAGATTGACGAGCAGTGGAATTATTTTTATAATACTTTCATTTTTCACTTTGACATATGTTTCCCAAAAAAGAAATTTCCAATCCATTCTAGAAAACCAACACACATGATTAAGAACTCACCTGAAGTCATTGAATGTAAATCCAGACTCGATATTTTATATGTAGGTACTCAAAAATGCTGATTCCAAATACAAAGACCAGTATGATAAAACAAAAAAGGAATACAACCTCAAGTTGTTAGAAGGAAGGTCGAAAATGTATCATAATCGAATTTGTGAATCTGACAATAAGAACAAAACTACATGGAACATTGTCAATGAAATCAAAGGGAACCAAAATCAAGCAAACGAGATACAATTGTTAGGACAGCCTGATGAAATCGCTAATAGGATAAATGATTTCATGATAAATGTTCCACGTAAATTACTGGATCAGCTAAATGATATACCTTTCTCAACCAACATCAAATCATGTAACGAGTCTATATTCATCCAACCAGTGGACGAAAATGAAATCTTGGAAATAGTTAGGAAGTTCAAAAATAAGTCGAGCAGTGGTGATGATGAGATTCCTGTGAGTGTAATCAAATCTGTCATCTTAGATATCATAGAACCCATAACATTCATTGTAAACAACTCACTAAGACACGGTATTTATCCAGAAAATTTGAAATTGGCATTAGTGAAACCATTGTACAAGAAGGGAGATCCATCTGATATTGAAAATTATAGACCTATAAGTTTGCTGTCATCCTTCGAAAAAGTCATGTGTAACAGATTGATGTCTTGGTTTCAAAGGAATGATTTTCTGACTTGCCATCAACACGGCTACCAAAAGGGAAAATCTACACAAACTGCAATTTTTGAATTCGTGCAGAATTCTATAGAAGCACTCGAAAATAAAGAACTTGTCCTAGGATCTTTTTTAGACTTGTCCAAGGCGTATGACTGCCTACATCATGATATACTATACTATACAAATTGGACAAATATGGAGTCAGAGGACCTGCGCTTAGTTGGTTTAGGTCATATTTGTTGGAGAGAAAGCAAAGAGTAGTTATTAGAAAAGACAACAAAACAGTCAAATCAGATATTAATGAAATCTCGAACACTGGTGTTCCACAAGGCAGTATTATAGGCCCTCTACTTTTTATAATCTACATCAACGACCTGATAGAAAATCTTGATCAGAGCAAATGTTGTCTCACCAACTATGCAGATGACACAAACTTATTGGTCCGAGGTGAACTGTTTCCGGATTTGGTAATTAATGTTAATTATATTCTCAAAGTAACAAATGAGTGGTTTACAATGAACAAACAAATTCTGAATAAAAGCAAAACTAATTTTTTGTTTCTCACAACCAATCATCCCAGATCTGATATTCCAACACATATTGAAATTGATAATCAAAATGTGAGCATGTCTGAATATGTGAAATTCCTAGGAATGCATATTGATACCAAATTGAGTTGGATGAATCACATCAATAATATCAGTGGAAAATTGAACTCGTCTGGATATAGTATAAGAATTATTGCTAAATATGTCAAGTACCATACACTTAAGATGGTTTACCATGCAAACGTAGAGAAGAAATCCAGAAGAGAATTCTCAGAATTCTCTGGAACTTGAAACCTGGAGATTCATGCAGAGGTTTATTCAGAAAAAATAAACTACTCACCTTTTATGCGATGTTCATTCAAGAGTGCCTATTATTCATTTTCAAAAATAAACGATTATTTACAAATATGGAATCTCAGACAGAACATGATACCAGACACTCTAACTACACATATCCAGCACACAGATTGCGATTAACTGAGTCCAGTGCATTATACTCTTGTATTAGATTTTATAACAAACTCTCTAGTGACATCAAATCGATAAAATCATTAGCAAAATTCAAGAAAACAATTTTTAAGTTGTTGGTTAACATCGAACCATATGATGAGACAGAGTTCATGAACTTTCGAATCAAATAATCTCAGAAATATTTGTAGATCTCACAAGTGACTATCATATTCTTTTGTTGACTATTGTTTCATTTAATCCTACTTTATGTGATCACGTTTATATATTGTAGTATTCCTTGAAATAAAATTTATTTATTATTATTATTATTATTATTATTATTATTACTTCGTAAAACCCCCTTGTTTGGAGTCCTTCCTTGTTTTTAGTCCTTTCTAGCTTGGAGTTCTCTTCCTAGCATAGCGAGTCTTTTCTAGCTTGGAATACTTCCTATAGCTTGGAGTCCTTCACAGCTTTTGCTGAAGTCCTTCCTAGCTTGGAGTCCGTCCTAGCTTGGAGTATTTCCAAGCTATGAGGTGTTATCATCGCGTATAGGCGTAAACAGCTCGTGACGTCACCAAGAGAGGCCAGTGTTTTATTTTATCGCTTGTCGACTAACGCGTCAGTTCGTGTTAATTCATCGGTGATTCACGTATGTTTTTGAAACGGTCCCGAATTCTTTTGTTGTTTATTCATCAAAATAATTGGCGGAAAAATTACTGTTTTGTGAAATATTTTGTGTTGTGATCGGCGAAATAACAATGCCTTTCAAGTGTTGTGTTCCCTTTTGTCGGGGGAATTATGTGTGGTTGGTTCAAAAGTTCATGCTTCCAGTTTCCCGTTGGACGAGGAGCTATAGAAAATGTGGGTATATGCAATTCACCGCGAGGATTTTACTCCATCTAAGTTCAGTAGTAAACAGAGCTTAATTTATAATGATGAATTAATAATAGAAGACAATTACTCTCTCATGAAAAGTATAAGTAGAGAAAAAATAGAAAAGCTTTGATTGTGCAGTTAGTTTTGTATTCGTATATTATAGTCAACAAAATCATCTCTGAATTCGAGGAAATTTTCTTGAATGTTCATAATAAACGGGCATTTTTAATTCTCATTCTCAAATTTCTTTCTGAAAACGGTCATTTGGCTCGTGGCAATGAATGCAGAATTCATTCCAATGATCAAATTGCAACTATCATATCAACATGAACTACAAACACTCTATACTTGAAAAGGTAAAACTGCATTCATCATGATATTTATCATGAAGATATTTGACTAAAAAGTTACAAATTTCAACTTCTCTTTCACCTGTCTTCTGGATGGCATTTAGAACAAATTTCCCTTCTTTTTTCATCATATATATTGGACAATTTATATATAATTCAACTATAAGTATGATTTTCTTGAGGTTAATCCATATTTAGTGAAAAGAAGGAAGAATATCATTCAAAATAATGGCGTGTGTAATGTCATTCGAAAGCAATCTATTGACATTTGACATCTCGTATTTTGATTGACTATTGATTAAATGGTTCGTCATCTGGAATGCTTGTTCACTAAATATGAAAAACTCGCCATAAAAATCATATTTCCTGTTGAATTTTCTATATAAAAATGTGCCATCGAAGTACATCATGAGTATATAAAGTGTCCAAAATAAGAGCAAGTAGCTTCAAATGCCCCCACCACAAGGGGAGAAAGAAGGCGAAATTTCGAACTTTTTCTTGAAATATCTCAATAAATAGTGGTTTGTTCACATTTTCATTATAAAATTCGGTTTATCAGACAAAATACGTGAGTACCGAAAAAAAATTTCAAAAAAAAAACCATCGCATGATAAATGCAGTTTTACCCTTAAAAATTACGGTTTCAAGTGTAACGATCCACTTGGGTGAAAAATCCAACAACAGAAAATTGAAAACACTCACTGATGGTTATTTTTTCAGGTAATATAGGCATTCTCCAAGATAAATATAGGCAATTCTAACAAACGGCATGTCAATCAAAATAAAATACTTTTTCCACAATTTTCTTTCGATCAATCTCACGATAAGTTTATGTTCTGCGGGCCCTGTATAAGTAGGTGTGAAGTTTACCTTCACCACAATTTTTGCCAATATATTTAATTCGAATGGGTTGCTGTAGGTGGATTTGTGTTTTATCCTGGTTTTTGCTTTAAAATTTCGTTTTTCCATAATAAAATCGAATGGGGTGCGAAGAAGGGCTCAGTTGACGACTGGCATCCTTTTTTAACCGGAAGAGCCCTTCAAAAAACAGCAAAATCGCTCAATGATGATCTAAAACTAAAATCGAAATACGCGGTCGCCTAATATAGCGCTATAAGCGCTTGTCGTTTCGAGCCGCTGGTTAGGCCTCACTAAGTGACGTCACCCACACGGAGCATGCAGGCCTTGTTGTATCGGTGGTAACGGTATAGGGCGTAATAAAAGTCCAGTCCGAATCGGAGAATGAGTTTTAATTGAAACTAGAGGTGCACAATCTCCAATTTCCATCAGCGCTTACTTCATATCATAAAATCTGTGTCATAAGACAGTGAGGGCAAAACGCTTATAAACTCCGCCCACCCGCCATTACGAAGTGAATTAATGCGCGAAGAATCTGATTAGATGCTTCTACCACAGATTAACAAACCTTTTGTTAATCTGTGCGTCTACAAACACCTGCTAATTATCAACATTAATGAATCAGTATGTCAGTGTAAATGTAAACGAATGCGAATCGAATATTATCTACTGATTTACAGAGACTGCATTTTGATTCAACAACTAACGCCCTCTTTTAGCCAAACATCGCCGAAAATTTTCAACATCCTTGATTCCGTCACAACTTCTTGGGATGTCATTAGCGATTGGTATATTTTTTCGATGGCGGACCTGTACATAGAAATATCAGGAATTCAATTAAAACTCAACATATACTCAATAATGGCAATTGTTTACATCCCACAACATATTCAATTTTGACTCAAAATCCTCAATAATGGCTATTGTATATTGTATACATCCTAAAACACAATCAATGAATTGGATATGATTTGAACAGATTCTGAATCAATTATATAGGTAGGTTATAGGTATTTCTATGAGAAGACGAAAACTGATAATAGTTTTTACGCCATCATTGACTTGATCTGATATAGGACAGTTCGGTCTGAGATATACACAATCAGGGTTGGGATTTCGTTAGTGTCAGTTTGTACTGAATCTTGGTAGCAAAATGTAATAGAATGTAATAGATTTGAAACAATGCGCGGCAAATTTGAATTTCCCTTTTATAATTTTACAAGAGGAGATTCTTTGGTTACAATGTACCTTAGAATTTTGGACTGTCCAGGAAAAATTAAGAAAAAATAAAAAACAACACAGACTCAATTCCACAATGAATAAAAACTGAGAATAAAATAGGAACTGAAAAAGCTAAATGAATTAACTCAGTCTCACTAAACGTTTAGCTTCTATATGACAAGATGAATATTCTATTTTCAACTGATAACATTGTATTTCTAGTAAGAATAACTTTTTGGGATTTTACATTTCATATAAGGACAAAATATAGATACATGGATAATAGCCGAGCGAAAAATGTGAATAATGAAAATCTCAAATCATCATGATCTCCAGAACAGATAAGTTTCAGAACATAACATATATTTTACTTTCATTATTCCAGATTTTTTGGGATTTTCTCTCCTCGTTTCTATAAGATGAAAATAACCTACAGACAGTATTTTTGTTTTACTCGTTCATTTTTTCATACCTCGCTTTGAGTCGTCACCAAATGAAATCGGTATTATCAGATTATTAGGCGAGTTATTATGTCTTGGTTTTTAGGTTCGGAATTGTAAAAATCCTTCGTAAGAAAATTGACAAAACTATTACCAGAAGAAATAAACTCAGTTACAGAACATAAAACACAAGTTTGAAAAAATTACCCCACTAACGTTGCCGTTTTTTCCTGACGTTGCCCTCAAACTTGAATTACTACCTCCAGTCAAAGTGTAATAGATATTGGCTGTTTTCGTCAATGTAGTAATACCGTAATAACTGAGACGCGATTGTAATAGAAATATTACAATTGTAACAACAATCCCAACCCTGTACACAATTGACAAGGTGATCGACCGTTGGGGGCGCTGTTTCAAAACAAGATGGCGGCAAAGAGTGTGTAGTTTGTTGTTTGTTTACAAAATTTCTTGAGATTTGCATACATTTTCTTCTTGATATTTCATCGTGTTATTGGTGTTTATTGTTGAATTTTTTAGTGAAATCATAATATTTTTTGTTGAATAATACTGTTTCATCGTGATGTGAGGAAAATAACTGTTACCTACTGACTGAATCGTGGACCAAATAGTCTGAGCTTTTTTCAAACCAGTGCATTTCTGTGGGACAGCTTTATGGGATATCAAAAATCACAAGCATATCCACTATCATCAGAAGCTGATATATATTCACCATCATACCTCTATAACTCCACTCTTCAAGCAAAAGGATCCTACAGACCACAAATGGTGATACCACAGTATATTCCCTACAGACCACAAATGGTGATACCAGGAGTGCTGAGGAGTGGAGTTTTCCAACAGTGAACAGCCTTCTGTGAACATATTGAAAACCATCCCTAAACAATGTGTTAACCTATTCGACTATTTTGTGCTAAATATTATAGCCATCAAAATCATCTGCAATTGATCCATACAAAAGAAATCAGCAGCAACCAGCTCTAATGAGTCTAAACCAAGAAATAATTCAACACCAAAGGCATCCTGACATTACTGTGGATTTAATAGTAGATACAACTATCAATTGCCTATCTTCAACAATATTACTTCCAGGCTTTAAGGATTGTTTACAGTGCATCTCCCATACCTCATATATTATGGTGCTCCACTGCAATAACAGCAAATTGTCATGATCCTATGTGCCATGTGTGTGAATTGTATCCATATAACACCTTTTTCATAATGAAAATATTCCTAATATACTTAGAGTTGATGTAGGTGGCATCCTAGACTGAGTTTTCTTCTTGGAATTCATTTAATATCTTGTAAAGCTAGTTTTTTTACCATATTGATGAAATCATTGAATAATTTGGAATTCCACCACATGAAACATTGATGAAATGACCTATAGGATTTCAGTTAATGTATTTACACAGTATATTATCATAAATTTTGTGATTTGATATCATTTTGTAATCCTAAATTCATCTTATTGAAAATATCTATCTTATCAATCTGTATAGTTCATTATGTTTTGTATATTTTGGATCTGAATTAATAATAATTTTGGAATATGAAAGTACATTGACATAACCTGTGTTTTACTGTACTTATACCACTCCAAAGAAGTCAAGAAAGAAGTATCTACAAATAGAAGGATCTTCCAGTATACTACTTCCCTCAGTGCTCATGAATACTGTTTTTCCCTGAATCATTTTACAAGATACCTTCATAAAAATTTACAATTATAAATGAATTTGAAATCCAGGACTTTCATATATGTATAAATAAATTAAAAATGAGCAAAAGTAAGTATCTACCTGGTAGGTACCTATTTTAAAAGGAATGGGTAAAGATTATAAAGTGAAACTTGAAATTTCATCAAAAAAGAATGAGGTGTTGATTGAGGTAGTTGTGGAATTGAGATATGAATTATAAAAACCTACAATAAAACATTACAAAAAGAAAAAAAAGTAGAACTTTTACTTATGAATAAATACAGTTTAATAATAACATACAAACAGTAAAATTATGAATAAATTATTCCAAGATACAATTTGAAATGTCATGGAATGGATATTATGTTCAAGTACCAAAATAATCAGTGATATCTCCTTAAAAACTTGAACTCAACTTCAAGGAATCTGGGTTTTGGTTTCAATTTGTGTAACTATTTGCACTCAATTGCAAGATACCCTGGATGGCAACTCCTCCCCTGCTGAAAAATTGAAGAAATGTTAGTATAAGTATAAACAAACCATATCTATTAGCTATTACACAATCTAAATATTCAAACAGAAATAGATTGTGTCATTTCAATGTATGTTCAAAGATTCAATTCAAGCTATGAAGTAAGCTACCTACAATGACCTGCTTGTACCAGGGTTATTATATATCTATAAAATATGCTACTGTCTCGGCTACTGTTTTTGCTCATTTAAATGTAATTGGGAGCTGTATTTAAACTTAATAATTTTGAGAGTACATGGATCTATGGTACATGCAATCTGCATTGGCTATTTTACTACAGAGATGATACTACAAAATAGGAATCTATAGAGGCCTAGGCAGGATGTCATGAACAAGATTTTTATATGAGTCAAGCATTACAAATAAAACCATAAATTACCCACCTGCACATGTTCATGTCTTTTTTCTTGCCCAGCTTTGTGTAATGCAGTTCAAAAGTCAAAGGCATTGAATTTGCTTCTTAATTTTTCTTTTATAAATATTTGAAAGAAAAACAACCATACTTATTTTTCCAAGTCCTGGAGACATTTTCCCATAAACAAAATAGGTATGAACCTCGGTATGAACTGTTGATCATTTCAATCATGTTCTCTCTCAGATAGGCACTGCAAATAAGTGTTATTCATCAGTAATAAATATATCAATGAATCACAAATTTACCTTATTGTTATCATTATTGGACCAATGAAGTAAAGAAAGGTAGGAAGTTTTTGTTGGAGCTGCATACATCCACTTTTAAAATTCATATTGGATTCTCAACGTTTATCCATTTTTTCCATTCAACTGAACTGATTTTTCATTATCAGAAAATACTTCTTGAGTGCAGGAAATTCATATTAGAGGACATTATAGGTCCTACATTTTTCCATTGGAACCTTCTACTACCTAGTTCAACCAGCAACCAAACACAGTTGCTTTTGCATATTATCAGAGATTTGTTATAAAATAATATAGAATTGATTAGGCAATTGATATAAAGTTCATGTCTTGTACTCAAGAGAAGCAAGAAGAGAAAATTAACGTAATTTGTTGAATGGTATTCATAAAATATGAAACCCACTGAGAACACAACAAACATGACCTTGAATTACGTCCTAAACTGGTTCAAATTTGCCCACCAGGTGCCGTATCGGAATCGTCACCTTGCCAATACAGAACGAATATTAGTAACTAAATTTACGATGGGAAATACAACAATCAGGATTACCACTACTCCTCAACTCGACTGTCGTCGCCAAATTTACTAAACCTACAAAATGGAGGATGACTTGACAGTTAGAAGTGAGTGCTCCGTTCAACAGATGGTGCGCAGAGTCTCCGCGTTCCCCCCACTATCAGCATTCCGATGACGAGGCAATAAATAGTGGTACAGAAACAGGTGCGGTTCAGTTGTTTCAGCTCAGTGCTCTGTTAGTGTTTGGTTGTGCGGTATTTTGTTTACATCTCGGTTTTGGTTACTCTGTTGCTACTTGCTAGGAGAGTTATAAAAGTGAGCGAGGAAGTGATATTCAGTGGTAGCATGATGAAAATTATCCACCTTTAGTGGTAGTAAAACAGTTGAGGAAGAGAGGTGGTGCTTGTAAAGATTTGGAGAAAAGGAAAAAAGATATTTTGCGGTCAAAGATGGAAGAAATTAACTTCGTTGGATTCATGTTCGGGAATGTGGACAATGAAATGAATTTCGAAGATGAAAATGGATTGTTCAGTGAAGAAGAGAGAAAGAAACTCAAGAACCTTGGAAGGTATTTATCATTTCTAAGATCCAGTTTCCAAATTATGATTCCTTGTTTTTATTCAAGCTTGATCTCCAATGACGTGATAATAGAAGATGTTGCACTAATGGATGACAATGAGGAAGCCATATCTGAGGAAGAAATTATGTTCATATTGAAGCAAGAGGAAGATATGGATATCATTTCTGACACCCATTCGGATAGCATTGACAACCAGTATCATGGATATGATTATACCAAATCTCCTATTGCACAGGATTTTTTAGATAAAGCTGAGTTGGCAGAAGATGAAAGTATAGAACTAGATGAGCATTATGATGCTGCTGATCATGAAAAGGTAGACATTGGTTGAAGTCTCAAATTGATAAAATTTTGTGGTTTTGATTTCAGATCTCTGAAAACTGCGATGTTTCAAGGGAAGAATCCGAAGTCGTCCTATAAGAAACCTCAAAAAGAAGTTGGCGATGAAAGTGAGCATGTGATGATAGAACACAAACTTTATATGAATAGAAGATGTAAATCTTATTAAATGAATACAATGTCTGTATTACATGTGTCTATTCAATATTCACACCCTGCTTTCGAAGGTATCTTCTCCCTAGTCTATCGCAGTCACTTAAACTATTTGAATTCAAGAGGTCTCAGGAAATCGATGAGACTCTAGTTAAATCCCTCATTAGAATTTTGAAAATAATATCTCATCATCGTCCACTCATCTTCTCAAATATTTTGATAGTTTCGGAATGAATTATTGAATTACGCTATTTATTTTGATCAATTTAAATTCTGTCTAATACCACGCCACGCAGGGCCGGATAAGTAAAAGTAAGCAGGTAACCAGCCAAGCACGAATTAGTTTTGCCCAAACATATGTATAGAAAACCAATCAGAGCGATTGACGGTACATTCGAATAATGAACATTTCCACATCATAGTGGAATAATAATAACCAATGCCCTTAATTGGCGCGGAGTCAAGTCTACAGAAAATTTCCGGCCGACAGCTTCGCTCAGGGTCAATCCTGGAAATCAACATCTTTGAAATATCGAATCACTATCGGCCTTACCAGTAAATGCCTCCACCTCAGTACTATTTTCAGGGAGGAAGGAAACAAATATCCCTTCTGCATAAAAACGGTAGTCCCCTCTCTTTTTTTCAACGCTCTATAACGACCTTACTTGCTCCAAATGAACCTTTTTTCTACAGGTATATTTTTTTTCGAAAAAACCCTTAAAAAAAAGAATAAAAAATAACAGAACGTCACAGGAATTGAACCCGGGTCGCTGACAAGGAATTTGAACGCCCAACAACTGCGTCACGGAGGTACTTGAAAATTACAGTAGGAAGAAATAATGTATTCATAATGTAGGATGAATCATTGATCTTCATCATACAGCTCGTGGAAAGAAATTTTGAATTGAGAAAACCCAATCACGATTCGGAGAATACTCCTTTTCATTTTTCAAGAAAGATTGTAGTCGACACAAGCAGTTGCTCGTGCCCGCACATGGATTAATTGTTGCACCATGGTCGCACCCTGTCTTATTACTGTCTAAAGACATTTGTCAACACGCATGCGCTTTTTTTGGATTGTTCTGATTGGTATAGGAATCACCTATGCATATGTTTGGGCAAAATAGATTCGTGCACCACACAAGCTCTTTAGTCATTAGGTTTGTTCGCGTTCGAAAAATAAACAGTCCGAAACCATCAGAAGCATGCGCAGTTCCACGGAACTTGATAAATTCGTACTGTTCTGTGAAATTGCGCATACTTTTGATGGTTTCGGACTGTCTCAAATAGTCCGTTATTCAGTACCAGAAGATACTACCGACTAACGTCGGACATCAAAATATAAAAACACTATCGGCCTAGTGAATGCCTTTGCCCTATTTTTTCAATCACTTCGAAAAAAAAGTAGGTTGAGTATGAGATTCGAAACCGGGACCAGAATAAGTTACCCGGATAACTTATCTGACGATAGTGACGATTAACGATCAGCATTACCCCTACTCCTCAGCCAGACTGTCGTCCCCATATTTGGTAAACCTACAAAATGGAGGATGACAGTTAGAAGTGTGTGCTCCGGTTAACAGATGACGCGCAGAGATTCAAAATTCCCCCCACCATCAGCATTCCGCTGACGAGGCAATAAATAGTGGTACAGAGACAGGCCCGGTTCAGTTGCCTCAGTGGTCTGTTGGTATTGGGTTGTGCGGTATTATGTTCACATTTTTGTTGAGGTAACTCGGTTGTTGGAAAACATAATATATAAAAGTGAATTGGGGATATTCAATAGTAGTTGAACAGTTGAGGAAAAGAGGTGGTGCTTGTAAAGATTTAGAGGAAAGGAGGCAATTTATTTAGAGTTGAAAATGGTAGAAATCAATTTCGTTGGATTCATGTTCGGGAATGTAGACAATGGTATGAACTTGGAAGAAGAAAATGGATTGTTCAGTGAAGAAGAGACAGACAAACTCAAGAACCTTAAAAGGTATATTTATCATTTTTAATTTCAGTTTCCAAATATTGATTCCTTTTTATTATTTAAGTTTGATATTCAATGAAGTGATAATAGAAGGAGTCGCACTGATGGACGACAATGAGGAAGCCATAATATCTGGGGAAGAAATGACGGTCTTATTGAAGCAAGAGGAAGATATGAATAGCATTTCCGACAGCAATTCCCATAGTATTGATGATAGTCAGGATCAACAGGATTTTTTTGGCAAAAACTGAGTTGGCAGAAGATGAAAGTACAGAATTAGATGAGGAGTATGATGCTGCTGATGATGAATAGGTAGGTAAACATTATTTGAAGTGTCAAATTGATAAAATTTCGAGGTTTTTTGATTCCAGATCTCTGAATACTGAAAGCCCAAAAAAAGTGGGCTTGGCAAGTGAGCATGTTGATGATATGGAACACAAACTTTTATATTGTTTAATAAGATTATTGTACCTACCAATACTTATTGTAAATCTTATTGAATAAATATTTTGTCTATATTTCTTGTGATTGTTTCGCATATCTACCAGACATTTTGATATTGCTGAAACCAAATAACTCAAACTGCTGCATTGACAAACTGCTGTATTAAACCCAACCCACCAATAAAGAAACTTGTCTAATTTTATTTTTTCACTTTTAAGGAGGATCATACCTCAAACACCTTTCTATAGATATTTCAATATATTTGATATGATCCATTCAAATTATGTATACAATTTCGTTTCTGTCTGATATCACGCAGACTGCTATAAGTAAGGTACAACTTCACGTCGTCAGAGATAAGTTGGGTAACTAATCTCTGACGTCGTATTCTACATCATTCTACAGATTCACAGTATCCTTCCATCTAAATCCCTCATATTTACTTTTTTTTCTTTCGTCAAACGCTATATCTAGGCTAGTGATTGCGGTCAATAAATACGTAAACTTGTAGAGATCAGGAATGCCCCCCACTTCTTACAATATTTTTGTTGAGGCAATTTGCCCAATATTTTTATTATTTTTCAGCAGAGATAGAAAAATCTTCTTGTGTTGGTGAGACGTTCATTTATTCATTAGCTTTTGTATCTGATTTCTGTTTGAGTATCCATCGGGTAGTTCTCGAATTAATTGTGTTGTCAGTTGTTTGAAAGAGTCTTATTACGAGCTAAATCAAAATATCATTCATTACAGTGCTTCATCATGAAAACTTCATATTTCAAGAAACAATTGCATCAGGAAACTGTTTTCATAAATTTTCTCAGCTAATCAGTAAATTTCCTTGCATGAATAAACTATCAAAACCATAGTTTGTTTGTAGATTTCTAATGAAGCTGACTTTGATCACAGTAGAGAGCTTACTTATATCAATGATGGAAGTAAGATATGGTGTAATTACTGATGCGCTTTTGTTTCAGAAATTTTACTCGACCTCTCGAGAGCAGCGAGAGCAATGGTTCCGTTGATCTTCTAATAGATGGCGACATTGCACAATTATGACTTCCTGTCAGTTTTGAAATTGTCGCAGATTTTTCGGATTATGAGTTGTTTCATCCCACTGTTACATATGTTCCGCGTACCTAAAATGGCATTTTCCATTTTATTTCCACTCGTCACAGCAGCAATAGCAGCATCACCATCTAGCGGGAAAATGTAGAATCAACGTCTCGCTCGTTGTGACGTAGAGAAATCATAGTAGGCCGGTCGAGAGATTTTTCTGAAATTTTCAATACGTAATAATGGCCGAAAGCGCTCACCGTATCTTACTTCCATCATTCTTATATCATTGAATCCTACACGTGAAAAAGTGCTTTGGAAATGTTTTCATAGAAACAACAAATTTTCGACAGGAAAAAAGTTACAGCAATTTTTCGAAAAACATGCTGTAACTCAGAAACGATGACAGATATCGATGTGCAGTTTTCACCATTGAGTTTGTCATAAAAATTGACCATCAGACACCGACATCAGTTTTCGTCTATCTAGTTTGGAAATAGGACTGTCCCTTTAAAAGTGTCAAATTTGGCCCACCCTGTACACTATTATATAATACCATATATTTTGTTGAATAAAGGGTATTATTATTTTATTATTATTATTTGAGAAAGCAGTAAAACTACAGAATAAAATTGTAAAAGTTTTATTCAACATCGAATTCAGAACACGAACAAAACAGGTTTATAAGCAAACTGGCATTTTACCAATCTCAGAAATATTGAAAATTGAACAGAGTAAATAATTCATATACAAAGTTTGCAAATCTGAACAGAAGTGTAATTCACGAATTAAATTAAACCATGAAGTCCATTCCTATGAGACAAGGAACCAAAGAAATATATACATTTCACGAATTAAATTAAACCATGAAGTCCATTCCTATGAGACAAGGAACCAAAGAAATATATACATCAAGCCCACAAGAACGAACATCCTTTAAATAACCCTCTTCAATAAATGTATCAAAACTTTCAATTGTTTACCAGTGGCATTGAGGGAAGCCGATAACATAAAAATATTTAAAACTGAGTTGTCAAAAAGAATCTCTAACAATAACATAAGTGTATGAAAATCAGGTTAGGATAGTAACAATGAAATGAATGTGTGTAGTTTAAGAAGTTCAAGGATCAGCATCACATGCTGATTTGGAATTATTTTTCAAATAGCATGGAAAACAGTAATGTACTAAATTGAAAATAATTAAGATCAGATTGTGAACCATTTGAATAAAGCCTTAAAAAAAAAACTCATGAAAATTATGAATGTGAAATCAAATGGTTCTATTTTAAATGTGTATGTATTTCTGATATAATTCAGTGAATAGTCTTTTAGCTCACTTTAATGAGTTCCTAAAAAAATATATATTCATATTATTTGAACATTGATTCATAATAAACAGAGTAGGGATTACAGTATAATAAAACTGAAAATATACTAAAAAGTCAACATATACTGAAAACTAAAAAAAATATTGAATGCAGTAAGTTATAGAGGAACTATTGGAGGAAGAATGTTGATTAATGCACTACATACTGTCATTATTTCATCAAGAATACATACTTTCTCACCCCCTATTTTCAGCATGCTTGTTGGTAATGGTCCTTCAAAAATTCTAAACTTGTCTTTCATGCCTCCAATAATTCTCTCAACATGAATTCCAACATGTGCAATATGTTTTGTTGCTTCAATATCTAATGGATGTAATTGACTTTTGTCCTTTGTAAATGCAGAAATAACAACATTTTCTTCTTCAAATATGCCTAATTTTTCTTCAATTACGAATCTTCTGTCAGCCAAAACCACATCACCAGGTTTGATAAAATTACAAAAATCACTCAACTCTACTATTTGTTTGTCAGAAGCTTGACCACCCCAACCTTTACTTATATAACTAATCGTCCCCTGTGGGGTGATACCAACTAAAAATTTGATGGTGTGATGGTGTTTATCACTTGACCAGCACTGCTGCTGTGTCAAATAATGGTCAGGTTTTTCAATAAAAATTTCAAAACAATCAATGATTACTGTAGTTTTGTCTTGGAATGCTTCCTTAAAACATATTGGAAGGTTCAATCCAGATTCTGGACTATCTGGCCAAATTATAAGGCTTTTGAAGCGTGAATACATGATATGAATTATATTTTGAAACAATGATGATGCTGAGGTGGCAGCCACTTTGAAGCGAAAAGCCAGGTCTGTGAATTGTAAATTTAACTTCAATTTAACTAAAGTGAGTAAAAGTTGATTGAATGGACTGAGGATTGTTGAAGTCACATAAGGTTCTATGGCTGGAAATATAACTACATTGATGACTTCATAGTTGAACCCAGTATAATAGTTCCACTTCCCTACATTATTAATATCGTCCATTAAACCCAGGGGACTGGTTTCAACTTTTTTTTCTAATTCTGCTAATTTTGTGGAGGCACAATTGAGCTGCTCCAGTTTTTTGGCCAACATAGTCATTGTAAGGTCTGTTTGTGAAGCACAGCCATCTTCTATGCCTTCATCTCCCAGGACAGTTTCTTCATTACACTGTAAAATATATATATTTTACATGTATTATGAGTATACCTAGATGATACCAAAATTGGCAACAAAGCAAGACTTCATGATGTGAATTATTTACTTATATTTAGGTAAGTAGATATTTACTTGAAAACTTACCAAGTCTGGTTCTGAGGTTTGATTGCTCAATTTAATCTTTTTGTCTGCTCTTAATTTACCATCCACGTCAGTCTTGCGTTTTGAATGGGCTTGAAGTTGATGACCCATATGCTGGGATGGGACCCAATCTGGATGATTTTCATCATTCAAGGCACTAGGTTTACCTGCAAAGTACATTAATTATGTTTGTATTAGGAATAGGATGTTTCCAAATTGTGTAGGACCATCAAATGTAACACTAATTATTGATTTTCTTTATCAAAATTTAAATAGTTACAAGTTTCCATACAGTACAATATAATATTGAAAACTCTTTTTTTCTCCGGTACCTGTTATGAAGTGTTTGCTACATATTCTTTGGTTTTTCAGAATTGATTCTGTTAGATCATCTCTCTTGATGGCTGCAATCCACATTTCCCTTCTTTTTCTTGAGAGTTCGTTTATCTCTGGGTAATGCACAGAGTTTTTCACAGAAGGAATACGAAAAAAACTGAGAAAATGGTCCCGATCTGCACGGCTTCCACAATCAACCACAATACACGTTACTGGCATTTTCCCTTTAATATAACTTATCACAATAATTATTACAACCAAAACTGAATGAAATAATGCTCTAAAAAGTTTCCAAAATCCAAAAATCCACAAATTACAAATTAACAAAAACAAACACTCGCGTCATGCGTCATTTGTTTGTTTGTAGGTGGCCATATTCGAATGGAAGCAACAAGTGGCAAGGATTCACGAATTCAATAGTACCTGAATTGGTCCATCTATAGAGACAGAGCGCAACAAATAATCCAAGCGGAAGCACAAGAAGTAACCATAATAATATACGATTGATTATACATGGTGCTCCAAAACTCTGTGTCAGGGTTTCAGGGACTTATTTCTCAAATCAAAATAATACTTTTTTTTCTATAAGTATGTGTCCGCAAACGCTTCGTTACCGATATACAGAGTGTTTGAGTTTTGAGATTATTTTATTTTTCAACACCTTTAATAGGAAAAGTCAAGGTTTTTTCGGCATCTTACTCTTTAGATTATTATGTTGTATGTATATTATGTTGTGAAACTTGTAATAAGAATCAAAAACTGAATATGTAACTTTTTTTTTTTTAGTTTTCAGCTCTACAGCGAATTATCAAAAAAAAATGTTTTTCTCGATAACGGTTGCAGATGCTTTGATATTACAAGAGACAAAAAAGGTACAAATCACAAACAGGAACAAATAGCTATATTTACCAGTGGCGCACTACAAGACTTACAAGAGAGGTTATAAAGCGAATGAAGGGCTCGTCCCGTGAAAAACATATCTCCGTGATTCTTACAGTCAATCGACATATACAGTATATAATGTGAACCCTTAAACGTAACCTATGTTTCAAATTCAATCTGAATATCTCGATTACTAAGAGAGCTATAAAGAAAAAAAGATGAATATCTTGGAATATTTTAACGCTCTGTAAAGATTGATAACAAAGCATTTGAAATCTTGATACTGAGTTTTGAAACACCCGATATACTGTGGCACAAGCAATAATGAAGCTCTCGGCCGATTCTGAAAAAAAAAAATCAATGAAATAGCGAATCACTATCAGCCCCAACAGTAAATGCCTCCACCATATTTTTTTCAATAAATCACTCCGAAAAAAGAAAGAAAGATTCCGAACACCGCTTAAACAGCAGATAGTTCTCAAATTCACCAGATAATCCAATCTGATATTCAGCTGATCCATCGGCTTGAAGGACTGCACGAAACACTGTGACGAAACATTCATATAGCTGTCAAGACAGGTAGAATAATCCTGACCACACGGAATTTTTTTGCATTGCATCCTTAAAGTGAGTTTCCAATGCAGCGTTTTTGCTTTACGCGTCGCGCGTCACGCAACCTGATTGGTGACGCTGAATTTGAAAAATATTCAACGCGATGAAGTTGAAACATTTCAACTTTTTGGCGTTGCTGCTTTGTGTTGCGTTGAGGTTATGTTCCAGAGACCTCATTCATTAAAGCAATATAAATTCTTTCAGTACAAGATTTCTCATGAAAATGTAGAAATTTCGAATGCAACTTCATTAAACCCTCATTTCAGAAAGTGATCTCATGATAAGTAAATCATTGCAGTATTCCTGAAGTAGGTACCTACCTCATTATGTCATTTTCACTATGCTATTTTCGTTTTTTGATGAATTACTTATGTCTGATGCAGCTCTGTATATCTTGCAAGCATTATCCTATATATTCAGTATTCTCAGATATTCTCATGATTTTTCAATGCAAACTTCGACCACATCGACAAGAGTAGGTAATTTCATTGGGAACTGAAGTAAATAATGAATGCGGCACCCGCCTATGGAAAGGCATCTGACTCAACTCATAATGATAGATATGCTGATAGTGACTAATATAGTTTCATGTAATGTAAACGGGATAAGGTTGGACTCATCATTAATTATTCAGATATTGTAGAGACAAGTTGTACCTAACAGAAGTTGAAGCCTACTACATAAAAAACAGTGCAGCAATTCTCATTTATGCGTCACTAATCATAGTGCGTGACGCGTGACGCGAAAAGCAAAAAAGCTGCATTGGGAACTCACCTTTATGGCACGGTGGTTCATTTCGGGTAGTATTGAAATCGTGCACATGTGTCATGTAGACAGTGACATAACGTACCTGTCCTTGGCTAGATGGCGCGTCACTCTTGAACGTTCTCCCCCACCGCGGGAATTCTGGTGATGGATAATAAATATTGGTTCAGTCAGTTGCTTCAGTACTATGTGTGCAGGCATTTGTGCAGGAGGTATTGATTTGTTTCAACTGTTCGGTGAGTTATTTGTTGTTTTTACCATCACTGGTTGTCAGTTTGTCTCTTCCTGTACTTTGTTGTTTTGTGTTTTAAGATGTCTGACAACGTCTCCGACCATGCACAGGTGTTAGCACTGTCAGCTATTGGTAATAATTTTGGCATTATTGGCTTTCTGTTCGGTAATATCGATGGGGAAGGAAAATATGAAGGTGATCTATTCACACTGGTTGAAGGAGAAACACTAGAAAATCTGAAAACGTTCGGATTCGATTTGATGGTGAAGGACATCTTTGTGGACGATTATGGAAATGGGATGATCGACTACATGGATGAGGATGCCATTGAGAAAACCGGGGAGGAACAATATAAGAAGGCCGAGGATGAACAAAATCATGCAGGGGATGAGATGGAGAGTGGCGAAGATTTCCATACAGCTGAATTGGCAGAACATGAAAATGCACAGCTGGATGAAGGTTATGATGATGATGATTATGATGCTAATGAAGAAGAGGATTATGATGCTTATGAAAAGGTAGAATTTTCTCTAGATTTAAGCAGTACTTAGTTTTTACATTTCAGGAGAATTGTGTTAATCAACATATTTATTTCAAGTAGGTAAAATAATACCTACTACCAAACTGAATTAAGAGTTAAAATTATTTTGTTCTATGGTTTCTGATGTTTTACATTCCTTGATTTTTTTATTATATTTTTTTATATTCAATTTGACTCATATTTGTGTGCTCTTGTGCTCTTTTTCACCTACTAACAGATGGATGTATGGAATATTAAAAGGGTAGAATTGAATGTATTTTGTCTGAAAAACAAATTTGATAATGAAAATAGCAAGTAGCTGTAAATGCATCCAACACAGGGGGAAAAAGAAGGCAAAATTTTGAACTTTCTCTTGAAATATCTGGCTAAATAGTTGTTTGTTCACATTCCCATCATCAAATTCATGTTTTTCAGACAAACATATGTGAGTACTAATTAAAATTTGAAAAAAATGTTAAATAATATGTAGGTACTTCAAAGCACAAGAATAACTGTTTTCATAGATTAAGTGTTTCATCTATGCTGTTTTCAACTACCAACTGAATGCAAAGCTGATTGAAGTTGACTTTCTGGTTCACATCAGATGAAATTAGCTATGGTTTTGATTTCAGGTCTTGGCAACACAGCAGCAATGTTTCACTGGAATTGAAGCTCTGATGAAAAACTAATTGGTCTGAAAAGGTGCATAAAGTGGGCATGCTCGGATAGAACACACACTTAATCATGTTTAAGATGTAGGTACCTAGGTACTTATTATGTAAAATTCATTGAATAAATGTTTAACCTATAGATTTTCTATATTTTGTGTTGATCATTTTACTCCACATACCTATTCAAATGAAATTTGTTCCTTTTAAGGGACATATTTCAAGTATATCTGAGATATTTGACTGGGTTTGCATTAACCTGTTCAAGGGCTGATATCTTGAGGTAAGTAGTCTAGCTCACATAAACGAATAGGTATGAGCAGAAAAGTCAAATACATTTTTTGCCTTATAAAATTTATCACATCTTCACCTTCTTGGTTAGTTCAAATAAATATTGAATGTTATTCCAATTTTTTATTCGTTTTGCTTCATGTCAACATGAAATTTCCTGACATGACAGGTTTATTCATGTCCTGACTTGTTGGAGGGAAGATCGTGGCAATGAACTCATCACGCAGACGTGAACAATATCTGTTGATGAGGTTTCGTATGGCTGAAAGTGCCTAAATCGTTCGAACCATTCCCATCACGTGATATGTTGAGATTCATATGTTTTCTCATTATTATTTTTCGAAATAAAATTGTGGAGGCTGAGTTTGTACGAAGGCGTAGAGAGGCCATCAACTTATTTTTATTCCGAGTTGTAACTCGGAATTCCGACTTGTAACGCACATGTGCGGCTGGCTTCTGTTTGTTGACTCCGCAGTCCGCTGATTTGTTGTTTCTTTTTCTACCAAGTGTTGCCTACCTGTTGCACACTTTTTCACCGTACTAATGAGGGCCGAAAGCCCGAAACACGTGTCTACGGTTATTTATTCATGAGGGCTATGTCCACTATAATCTCTTCCTTGTTTTTTTACAGTTCCCTCGATATCACCTTCATTTTATTGTTATAGTAAGTAAGTAAGTAAAGTTTATTGAACTACGTTACATATTTGAATGTTTGTAGCAAGTCAAAATTGTACAATAGACAGACAAGACGCTGGTTTATCACACACACACTTTAAAATCATTCTACAAGTCATTAAAACAGTATGACAGGACAACAGCACAAATATATAAAATATTGTAAGGATAGTCATAAACTTAATGATAATAGAGAAATAGAGATGATGCGGACCCTTTCAATATGCCTGCAATGATGAAATAAAAGCTAACACTAGCAAGTCACAGTGAAAGTAACAGAATTGAATAATAAAACTACATGAAGAGTTGATAAACGACACGTTACATGAAAAGAAAAAGTGTTCTTCACAGATCATCCGCCGCGAAACTGTAATTGAGAAACTCATCTGCTGAATAAAAGCACTTCTTTAGAAGGAATGATTTGATTTTCATTTTAAACTGGAAGTCGTTGACTTGTCTTATTTTAATCGGAAGTTTGTTGTAGAAATCGAAGTTTAAAGAATTCTTTTGAGATACTGCCAGCCTGTATCTAGTAGTTCTCAGTAAGTTACTTGTCCTTGTTGGGTACGGATGAAAATCTGACTGTAAGGGGAGCTTCAGTCTCTTTTTATGTATTTCAATAAGTGTGTGAAAAATATATGCAGTTGGAAGTGGCATGATTTGAAGCCTGATGAAAAGGGGACGGCAGTGATCACTGTATCCGGCACCTGACATAATCCTCACAACTCTTTTCTGGAGAATGAATATTTTGCTTGCATGACAAGAACTGCCCCACAAAATAGGACCATATGTCATATGGCTATGAAAGAGACCAAAATAGCTAGACCTGAGGGTACCAATGCCCACCGATTGTTTCAGTCTACGAATTAAAAATATAGCACTGGATAATCTACTAGCAAGTTTGTTAATGTGGGACAACCAATTGAGTTTATCATCAATATGGATTCCAAGTAATTTCACATAATTTCCATCGGCAATTGTAGGATTTGACGATATAAGAAGACTTTGTGTTTTCTCGGCGTTGAGCATGAGCTTATTCGAGGAAAACCACCTCTCAGCCAATTCCAGGGTGTGGGTAGAAGAGAGGGTTAGCTCATGTAGATTACTATTTTTGTCAATAAGCGTTGTATCATCGGCAAAGAGAATGCAATTTTTAGGGAGGACCTGATAATATAAGTCGTTAATATACAATATGAACAGAGATGGTCCTAAAACTGAACCCTGTGGAACACCATGCGAGATTTCTTTCAAGTCTGATTTAACTCCATTCACCAGAACACACTGAGATCTCCCCCGCAGATACGATTTAAAAAATTCCAATGGAATGCCACGTATTCCATAGTAAGTTAGTTTTTACAACCAATATATCATGGGACACGCAGTCAAATGCTTTAGTGAGATCACAGAGGGTAATATGCGTATATTCCCCTATATATACAGTGTGGCCCATTTAAGATGGAAGCACCCTTATAAAACTTACATTTTTCAACCGATTGGAATGATTTTTTTTTGTTAGGTAGATATTCAAAAAGTCTATTAGGGCACCAAATATCATGAATAAATCTCCATTTCCAGGGCCAACTAATCTGATTTTTCAAGGTCAAAAATCTAAAAAAATTACTAGCGATTTTTTCAGAAAAAATCTGACTACACCACTGGATTTGTGACATTTTCAAATGGGTAACATGTAAATTACGTTGAAATGCGTCAATCAATAAAAAAGTTATAAAGGAATGAAATTTGAAAAATATGCCGTTTAATCAACCCCAATCATGTTCAGGAATTTTATGAAAATTCTGTATACTCCACTGGATTCAGGATGTCTTGAAATATTACTGATCACAGTTTCATCGAAATCTGTTCAGTAATAAAAATTGATGGGTTGATTAAACGGCATATTTTTCAAATTTCATTCCTTTATAACTTTTTTATTGATTGACGCATTTCAACGTAATTCACATGTGACATTTGAAAATGTCACAAATCCAGTGGTGTAGTCAGATTTTTTCTAAAAAAATCGCTAGTAATTTTTTTAGATTTTTGACCTTGAAAAATCAGATTAGTTGGCCCTGGAAATGGAGATTTATTCATGATATTTGGTGTCCTAATAGACTTTTTGAATATCTACCTAACAAAAAAAAAATCATTCCAATCGGTTGAAAAATGTAAGTTTTATAAGGGTGCTTCCATCTTAAACGGGTCACACTGTATATATATATATATATATATTTTTTTTTGTGCTCATAAATATATCTGAGAATATACCTTTTCGAATTTTGCAACAGTTCCATGGATTCTTCGATTCATGCGCATGACAAAATGTTGGAATGAAAAACGCTCCCAACATGTCATAATGTCACAAGGTCACGTTTTGACTCTTGTGCAAATTACCTACTCTATTTTTTCTTCATTTACTTTCAGTATTTTCAATAAAACATTACATCGATAATCGATACTTTGCTTTTTATTTCCATTTTATCTTTCAAGTACAACAGACCATTGTTCAGATGATCAAAAATTAACCAAAAAGACCTCTCTATCATTTTAAGTATATTCATATGTCACCGTCACATGTCACGACATTGACATTTTGACAACGACCAGTCCCAAGGCTATTCAACTCTATAAGGTTGCCTCATATTGACCTGCCCTGACGTCACTGTTTCCCCATCGTCTTTTGTCGACCGGCAAAATGAAAATGGCGGAGGTGAAAAACAAAACAAACAAATTTAGCATTGTGCAATCAAGTGAATATTGATAAATTTTGAAGTTTTCCAATATGTTTTTGTGTCCAAGAGATTGTTCACTGTTTTCCCAAAACATGCAGCAAGTACAAAAGACTGAAGACAGAAATCTAGAAAGATAATATGTTCCTCAGTGCTCCTGTTGTACAACTACAGACACATTACAGAAACTCAGTCAAATTCTTATTGCAATACCACTCCATTAGGACTGATTACTGTTGGCATTAATAAGGATATGGAGGTTGAACTACTGATGAAGCATTTTTTAATAAAGAAAATGTTATTGGGAAGTCTGAACCTAATGATGAAATCATGGTGCATGGATAAGGGCATGCTGACAAGGGATGTGAAGAAATATCTTGAAATTGATTAGGCCATCATTTCTGAGAAACAAGAAACAATTAACTAAAGAGGATTTCCTTCTGGATAAATTGAATGATTGTAACTCACTGGTTTTATTTCAGTATCAATTTGGAATATATTATTGTTTGAAAATGCAATAATAAGAAAATGAATTAATAAAGAAGTCATCACAATTTATTCCATTTTATTAATGCAATAAAAGTGCAACATAATGGAAATATCTTTGAGATATCTTCCTCATAACATTAACACAAAATGTATCACAAAAAAACTGGAATCTTTATGTAAGTTTTGGGGGAAGAAGAATCATACAAGAAAATTAGTTTCTTTCAAGTTCATTAGGGACATTTTAGGGCCATTATTCCCAACTGAATTTATCCATAATAAGTGTGTCTCTCTTCCAACTTCACATTTTTTATACCATCTCCTATCAAGAAATGGCATTGTTCCACAAAATGTTCTGAACCTTTACCTAAAATTTTGAGAAAATAATTCAAGCTGAATGTAATACACATTATTTAACAAACCTCTATTAAGGACCTCAGTAAGGACACTTATTTCAATTATTTCCATGGTCTTCCTTCCTGAAAAATAATTTCATATTGAGAAAATCCTAACCATGGAAAATATTGGGACACAAATTAGTTTGCATGATTTGAAATTCAATATCATTTTCAATGAACATTTTGAAAGAGCTTTGGATTCATATTCACCTCCATGCTGAACAAATTTATTTGAAAAATCCTTTGGAAAGAAGAAGTTGATTGCCTTTTTTCCCAAGACTCCTTGCTACATGTAAAAATGAAGTAGCAAGTATAAGTAAAATTTAATAAACTCACCAGTGTTCCTGAGTACCATGCAATAGCTAGTTGTTCACATTGAGTTCATTGGCTTCCAAACAAAAAACAAAATAGACTGATATACCCTGTAAAATCAACTTCAATTATATAAAGGAAGAATGATTTTAGGGGGTCACTTTCCTTCTTTTAATAAGCAGGTAGCAGAACTATTGAAATGGTTTGGCTGTATAATAGATCATTGATTGATCTACTCTCTTTTTTCAATTTTCACCACTTCTGTTTGTTATATATGCAGCTTCACATATTCCAAGTCTTCATTCCTGAAATTTCATGTATTTTTTACCTGTGTGTGTGATAGATCAAAAGTGCACCTTCCTACCTGTCAATATAAGTCCCTATAAAATGTGTATACAAAACCGTGACATGCCTGCTTCACAGGGACATTCACATTGCCACAGCTCATCATTTTCCTTTGGAATTATCTGAATCTCATGTGGAGGCTGCCAAACAGGCATTTCATAACATTTGTTTGTTCATGGTTTGTTCTATATCCACTCTTGACTCCACACAATAATATTATGATATTTATGATGTGACCAGCCTTGATACTACTACTACAATACTACACCATATTATTATACAACCTCTCACACTCTTTCAAAGATATCTTCAGTCTTCTTGTCACCCTGTTTTCAACTAAAGTCTAAAATTCGCGATTCTTTCGAATTCAAATTCAAAAATTTTTCCAATTCATTTGACAGTGACACAAACGATATCAACAATCACGTGGTGGGGAAACACTGACGTCACGCCCCTCCGCGCACCCCCGCACCATAATGCTATACTATGAGGTAACCTTATAGAAGTTAATAGACCTTGGACCAGTCCTACCTACAGTGGCTTTATATTGCTATCTTTGTTGCAGCTGTCCCTGACACACTTTTTGCTATTCGAGAGAACGGCCGTCTTCCTTCCAGTTGTATTGAGTTCATCGGTAATTACAAAATTTCAATTTCATACTTCATCTTAATACGACATTATTCAATTCTGTTTTGGAAGGACGGTAAAATGTGCTGTGTCCTGTATCAATCAGTTGGATGGCAAATTTGAAATAAAATGCAAATGAACTTAGAACACGGAAAGTGAAGTGACCGAATGGGGAAAATTGGTAAATACATCAGCAGAATATTCGAGGTGAAACTAATAGGAAATCACATATTATAATTTCCCATTGTGCCTATATTTATCCACTCCACGAGTTTTTGAATGCATGTTAGTAGAAACAGTGTTGATTAATACGGAGGGTCAAGAGAAGAGGCATATGCCCTACCATTTGAAAAATTATACCTACATTCAGGAAATATTATTAAGCGTTCGTGAGAAACTGCAAAAATGATTCCCAACATGAATATATACGTACAGCACACATGACATATATGAGCACATTAGTTTGAATACCTACATGACATTTTTTACCATTTCTCAACCATAAGGCTTAGTCTGAAATTCATTTATTGATAGGTACTGCCTAAGAATAGTCCCATTTAGTAAAACGTATTAAACTTTCAGAAAAATTTTCTCGCTGCCTCACAAAGATTATGCTGGAGTTAAAAAATCAAAAACTCGAGAATTATCATTATCATTTGAATATAAACTGTAGAGTTGAATGAGAAATTATATGTGGAAATTACGTATGATACGCCAATGTCCTCAACATAACCTAAAAAACAACGAATGTCAGAGAAATCTAGTGTTTATCCCCAGAAATGAATAAAGATGGAACTATATAACTGTTTCACAAACACTTAAGAGCGAGAGGAGACGAGATCTGTCCGTACCCAAGGAGAGAGAGTTTACAATCCTTGGTCCGTACCCTGTTAAGATGACAAATACGTCAATTTACATCAAGGGACCCTAATTCTGTAGTTCTTCTCAGTTGTGGAACTGTCAAAATTATTTACTTGTGTAGACTGATGGATCTATTAATTATTATTTTCTGAGTATTTCATACTCCAGGATTTTTTCGGCGCATTGTGTATACTCTTTTGCGGACATTGGTGCACATAATCCTATTTCAATAGTATAGTGTGTGGTTGAATGGCCAAATGATCTCTTTTACTGTTGATTGCTGAGGAGCTCTTGCACCTTATCATTTTTAGGGAACATATCTTCGTGCCCAAAGGGTCATTCCAAATTCAAAAATGTTATAAAGAAAATGTAAAAATCAAAGAATCTGTATACAACATTCTTAGATTGCAACATAATTTTTCCTGTATCTACTGAAAGAGAAGAATATCCTAATGGATGAAAGAATATAGTAGAATTGGGAATTCATTTCCAAATCGGAGTATTTTTCGAGAAATAACATAACTTTCCAGGATTATGATAAAGGAAATCATCTGTGTGATCATCAGTTTGATCACCCTGTTTTGATGTGTGGCTGAGTCTAATGCTCCAATTTCTTATGGATGGGGAATATTACCGTGGAAGCCTTCTTGTGAAATGTTTCAAAAAGGGTATATACACACTATAGCCTCACAAAACATTGTAATCAACGGATGAAATTGAAAAACAATTCAGGTTAATTTCGCATTATTTTCAGAGCAAAAACCTTTGATGAACTCCAATTTTGCATGAATGAACAAAAATCATATCAATGATAAGGACTTTAATAATTACACTGTATATTGAATTCGTTTGTAAACCCCTGGTATACAATATTTCAGATGTGATTAGTCAAAGATACAGTTCTTGTTCAGGAATTATTCGGTTAGAATCAGACTGTAAGGATGTAACCTGTTAGAATGATGACTTGATGTCGTGAATTTTATTGTTGAACTAGCAAAGTCTCTTTTTAAAAACAATTTATTTGTCAAAGTACAACAGCACAGAGCGAATTTTATGAGATGTTTATCATACAAAGTTATAAATCTGACTGCATGTTGGAATGAACAAATGCAACAAGATGATTTTGAAGAGTCAGCGAAATCTAAGAGGTCCCTGGGAACGTCGGTGCAGAATCTTCAGTTCTTATAGGAAGCTTATGGGAACCGGTGGGCGGTGATATAATTCCTCCCCTCGAAGTTTCAACTTATGCAGTGGAGCGAGGAAGTTGAAACTCAGCCAAACTTATCCCTTGGTTTTGGTCATTGGAGTACTTGATTCGTCAGATGATATTCAGATTTCTGATGATGAAATATGTAATACCAGATGCTAAGAGGATATACAGGATGATGGTCCAAATAGAGGGAATATGAGAGATGTTGGAATTCTGTGGGTCTGGCTGGTTTTCGATGATTTTCTTTGTTATAAGGTGAAGATCGTCCAGATTTGTTTCTTCTAGGTGGATGGTCCAATTTTGTTTCCTCTCGAGGCTTTGATTCAGTTGTGGAAAGAGACTCAATTGACGTTGACTCATTGCTGATTCCTCTTTTCATTGGCGATTTGTTCAGTGTTGGTTATAACTTGACATCCAACAGGAATTTCTACGAGGTATGAACCAAGTAATCGTAGGAATTCTTCTTGTTTTCGGCACTTCAGGCTGCGACCATCTCTTCGTGTGGAAATACGGCTATCCATTGTTTGGCATCCACACTGAGGAAAATTTCTATTGACCATAGTCAGAAATCGAATTACCCCAGCAAGAAACTCTAATAGCATAGGGGACAAGCGAGTTATTCACCTGTGATTATAAAGTCGACTTTGCTGATTATATAAACCCACCTGCGATTATTAGATATAAAACCTTGCTGTCACTAGCGAGTGCTTCTGTATGATGCTATTAGACGATGTTTCTGTAGTAGGTATCTGACTTTGCTACCGCTAGTGAGTGCATCTGATAATGGGAGTAGGACAATGTTATAATCGTAGGTAGGGAACTTTGCTACTCTTGATGGGTGATCATATAATAGATAGTTGCATGACCTTCTTACTGTATAGTAATTCAGTTATTTTCCAGGATTGTTGTCATCAAGAAAGGTGAAATTTTGACTGATATCCACTTTCACTTCCCATAATTTCCACCCTGATGTTTGATATGAACAGCAATTTATTGATTCCTAAAGAAAATTTCGGACCAATGATCTTTGAAATTCAATAGATCAATTGATTCATGCACCCTCAGGAAAAACCAAAGGGTTTTTTGAGTAATTGATGAAAAAAAGAATTTTTCTGAAACCTTCTGAAACCATTGTATTTCGAAAACTATGCAAGTTATTACAGATGCGTACAGGAAAACAAAATGTTACCAGTAAAATCATTCAAATAATTTCATCACCTGGACATTTTTGCTCACAATAAGTTTTTAAACCAGATTTTATAGAGAAGCTCTGAATCTGAAACATATTTGACCATTTTAAAGTTTCATGATACCTAAGAGAGGAAAATGTTATTGAATGTAAAATATTTGAATTTCAGACGAAATACCTCGAAAAAACTCACCAGATTCTTCTATTTGTTTGAAAATGTTTCCATTTTATATTTGAATTCAGATTCAGATTTTGAATAATGAATTGAATTCAAGAGGGGAAGTATTCGTAACTGTCGTGTCGTCGAGATTGTCGTCCTGTACATGGGTTTGCAAGGAGAGCCCAACTGTGAATGATTGATCAAGCAAGATGTCTGACAAATGTTTACATAGAGGAGGACAAATCAGCGAAATATCGAATAACGATGAGTAGGCGCTAAATAACCCCAAGTTGGTCGTCAAATATTATTTTCGTGGCAGACTGACAGTTGTATTATTGGAAGTGAGTGCAGATCTATGCGATGAACCTCGCAGCCACAAGCATATAACTTACTAGTAGTAGTTCAGCTAGACAATTGTAAAAAAAATCATGCTGTCCCAGAGTGGCTGCCTGATAGCTACAGCAGTATACCTTTCTGTGGCAGGAAATTCACTTTCAGCAAAGTCGTTATTGCTATCATAGGATTTGAAGGTGCTGCTTCTATTCGAAAATGTATAACGGTAATATGATTTCTTGTAATGGTAGCAAGAAATATCTCAGCAAAAACTCTAATAGCACAATTTTCCTCAGTGCAGTTGTCTAACGATAGGCTTTCAAATTCTGACCGGAACTTGTTGACAGTTTGAAGGGTGTTTCTTATTGAGAAGTTGGATTTCGCATGGGCCATCTGATTCGACTTCTGCATGACAAGTCGATTTTCTTGCATATGAAGTAGTTAGGGACGATTTTGGTACAAAGATCACCAAAAAATGCGAAGTTCAGATAACTCTTCAAGAGGAATCTATCATTTGGCAAAATGGTCTTAAAATCATTCAGACTCGGTACAGGTATTGAATATTGTAATGTATTGAATACGCCCTGTATTTCATTCCAGTTCTTTTTGCTATTTGTCACAACAAAAAGAAGTACGTTTTTATGTAGTAAAAAAACTATTCATATAGATATACATTTATAGCTAGTTAGTCTTGTTCTTAACGGGAATGTAATAAGGTGCCTAACATAATATTATAATATACCGAATTATTAAAATACAGACGGGTGATATCAAAAACATTTGGCAAAGTCTCCTCTATGATATCAAAAACATTTTTCATCGATATAGTGAGGATATTAACATCTCTTCCTACACAGTTGATAATATTTCAAAAAATTTTGTTAATTCTAAAGATAAAGTTCCTTTGAATCAAAAATCTGGAGTATATTGTATCTCTTGCTCTGATCCAAATTGCAATGCTCAATATTTTGGACAAAGTGGTAGAAAAAATTTTAACCAGAGTCACTGAACATGTCATGAACAATACTCCCCCTTTATTTGATGAATATGATACTAAAAGTTCACTTGCAAACCACATCCTAAATTCACACCATAGTTTTGATCCAAATCAGGACCTCAAAATTCTACATGTCTGTCCAAAAGGTAGGTTACTGAATTTACTGGAAATTTTCGAAATTAACTCTTCCTTGAATAATAATTCTGTCTTGTCTCTTAATGAGCAAACACATTTTGATTGTATAAAATTTTTTAATGCTTTGGATTTTAATCACTGATAGTTCACCTACCTTATTGGTCTCAACTTATTTTTTGATATTTCATAGTTAATGGTTTTTTCAGGTTGCTCAACTCTCTCCCACATGTATCCCTCCCCTCAATCCAAATTCTCCAATAATTGTAATAGATGCCTATGCTCATGGTCAGATTTTCATGTTTTATCCCTTGACATTGACATTGACTCTATGTCAACGTCTTGTCCATGTCTTCAATTGACATAATTTTCAGTGTTTTCTAACCAAATTAGTTTAGATTTAAAACACGTGCTGGCTGCTTGCCCCATCAATTTTATTGATATTTGCTTTAAATAATGCCTTCATAAGGGAACGGGGAACCCCTTTTTTAAAAACCCGCTAGTTAATGGTGTTGTCAGATTTTAATTGTTTGACAATACCCTTCATATACCTTTTGGTTATATGAAATGTTCTTTAATAAAACCTAGTATACGCTCTCAGGGCACGGGGCCCTTCAATTATTGAGAACCCGTTTATTCAATTTTCATTCTGGAACTCTCGACTATGGGCATTGGCAGAAAATAATTTTTTCAACTCCAAGTAAGTCTAGCATAAAATAGGTAATCTTTTCATTTCAATATCATTGTTTTGTATTGTAGACTTTTCAATTAGGCTGAAGATGGTCTTTTATAAGACCGAAACATGTCCCTCATGAATTAGTTAAAAATATCATTAAAATTTGTGGAGATGACTTCGAGCATTCCTTCCTTCCTGTGTACCATCATACGGCTTACCACCTCAGCTATGCCATCTCTTATCGAGTTTTCTGTCAGGCAGATCGCTTCATGTGGTGGTGGACGGTGTATCGTCTGATACCATTGGCATCAATTCCGGCGTTCCACAAGGATCAATTTTGGCACCAACATTATTCCTTCTGCATATCAATGATCTGTTGGGAGTAACAACTTGCCCCATCCACAGCTTCGCGGATGATAGTACCCTCCATACTGTGTTCTCATCCAGAATTCCCATCTCTTCCCAGGAAACTAAGAACTCACGGCGCAGGCAGGTCAATGCTGTCAATGAAGACCTTGCTGAAATCACAGCCTGGGGAACCAACAACCTAGTTGAATTCAACGCCACCAAAACTCAAGCCTGTATTTTCTCTAGAAAGGCGGAACTCAGTATGCCCGACATTGTAATGTCTGGCACCACCATCTCCACCAAGCCCACCATATCTATGCTCGGTATTTCCATCAGCAACACTCTTTCATGGGATAATCATGTCAGATCCATCGCAAAAGCTGCCTCACAAAAACTCGGATTCTTGTTCCGTGCGAAAAGCTACTTTACACCTCAACAGCTTCTCATGATCTACAAAGCTCAGATACGGCCTGTTCTAGAATACTGTTCCCACATATGGGGTTCAGCACCAAAACATACGCTGATGCTCTTAGATTCCATCCAGAGAAGAGCCATCCGCCTGGTGGGTGACGCCACACTCACTCAGTCTTCGACATCATTGGAACACCGTAGAAAGGTCGGCGACCTTTAACTTTTCTATCGATACTTCCACGGGAAATGTGCTTCGGAAATCTCTGCTATCATCCCTCCACTAGCAATACCAGTCAGCCGAACTAGACAAGCCCAGTCAGCACATCCTTTCGTTGTCAACCTCGAAAGATGTCGAACAGCACTTTATCAAAACTCCTTCATCCATAGAACGGCTAAGCTCTGGAATTCATTGCCTGAGGAAGTATTCCCAACAACATATAATCTCCAGAAGTTCAAAAAAAATTCCAATACCTACCTCCTATCCTTATCCTCCCTAGGAACGCACGATGTTCTTTGAACATTATAGGGATTCTCTTTCGTGCGCTCCAAGCGATAAAAAAAAAAATTGATCTTCATTGATCGAGCTTTTTAGTTTTGAAAGCTCTTAGTAGAGATATGAGATTCTTATAATGCTCGGGTGCATATAGTGTTTAATTTGGAAAAAGTCATTGAATTCTCAATATCTTGCAAAAGGGAGTTAATTACTTCGTATACATTTATCATATGGTTCAAAAGGTCTTTGACTACCAAATTGTGACTCAGGTTTTGACTAAGTCCTATGTATAAGGCAATTTGACAAATTTTAGATTCTAATTCCTTTTCGTTGTGGGTGATTTTTCGAATTGGGTCGTTGAATTTGTGTATAATATCGGTAGAAATAGTGTTTTGTTTGACAATGTTGCTTGCTAATCTGTTTTGATTTCCTTGAATATCAAATCTTTGTGTATTCAACAATCTCATGTGCTCAATTAACGTGGAATGTAGTCTCTCTATAATACCGTTAGACTGAGGGTGATTTGGTACGAAAGCTCTGAAGGGCCATGGTGAGATATTTTTTAAAAAAATATCTCCTACATTTTCTTAGCATAAAAATGAGGGAGATATTTTTTTATCTCAATATAATGAGTTAGCTATCTCATTATAATGAGATAAAAACAAAATTATATTTCTTCATGTCCCTCCAGTGCTGTTATAAAAATGTGAAAAATAATTTTAAAAAAATATCTCCTATGTCCCTTCTGTGCTGCATATAAAAATGTGATAATTTTTTCTGGGTCTGCTGTGTTGCCAAGTGTATTTGTATAATTTCTATGAGCTCGCACATGCGTGCAACGTTCGTGTTTACATATCATGTGATTCATGTGACCAATTGGGAGACGGAATATATTTTGCTCTTTCCCCTTGATCACATCTGATCCCCCTTCCCTTTATGTGGCTTCACCTTCCTCCCTTCAATTCAAAAGTTCGATGTGGTTCGACTCGTAACTCATAAATGTCATAAGACATCTCAGTATAGATAAATTACTCTCTTTTTTTTATGGTCATAAGTCATAAACAAACTAGGTACACTTTGACTACTGTTGGAAACATTGAGGCTTTGTACATAATGACGAAAGTTGTTCGATGATAATCAAAAATGTTTGAATGAGATGACAATGGTAGATTAGAAGTTGATTGAACAATCAGAACTAATGTCTGCTGCCTAGTGCTGATACCATCCTCATCCTGGTGTTGAAAATGGGAGCAAAAGAAGCAAGGATAGAAGACTGATAGAAGCATGATGGGATAGAAGTTATGGTTTTACATTCTATAGACGAATAAACATTTGAAATATTGTATTCTCTGCCTGAATTCACTAGAACAGCAGAAGGTACTGTTCCTATGAAATGTGAGAAAGTAAAAAAGAAACATAATATGAATCATATTCTTTTCAGTTGTTGATTAATCAGTTGAAGAATGTTCTCAGACAAAAAATTAGATATGGTCTGGTCTATGTACACCCCTGATATGTTGAAAAAACAAATTTCATCACCACTCAGAGCTGGAAGTTCTTAGCTGGAAGGTACCAGTAAATAAAGGGTCCAGTAATGACAAAGGTGAGGAAAATATACCTACTCTTGCACATTTATTGTTAATGTCTCTGTTACTTGACTAATCACTTTTAAATGATATATTTGCTTATCAATTTGTTACTTTACATCTATATTCTCATTGTAGAGAATGGCGACACTTCCAAGAAGAACAGAAACCCCCTGAATAGCAAGTTGATAATATGGAGTGCTACAAAAATAGAACTTGCTGAAATTTAGAAGGCTGTTTTTATAGAAGATCATCAGCTCAAACTCAAGCATTTGCAAGTAAAACCATGAACAGAAATGATGGAATCTACAGAGAGCAGAGATTGTGGATAAAATAAAATCCTGAAAAGAAGAACATATGAAATAAACATGACAATTCTTCCAGAAGAGAATAGATTACTGAAATAATGTTATTTTTGTATTTAGGTGTTATCTTTTCAATTTAATTAAAAATGTATATACATCACAGGTATCTTTCATGCCTTGTATCGAAGTTATAAAGGTTTTTTTTACTTATTTCAGATGTTTATTGTCAACAATCATGAATTAATGTAGGTATAAGAGATACATCATCCATACATTTGCAGGTTTTACAATGTTTTACTAATTCCTAATAATATATGAAAATAGAATGTTGAAGTAGTAAGTATTGGAACCATAATAAAAAATTGAACATATTTATTTTATCTTCAGCATTTATTCACATTAAGTTGGCAGAATATTTGTGTATGTCCATTGTCCACAAAATCTACAACAGCTTCCATTTCCTCATCATCTGGAGGTGCAGCATCTCAATTTTCCAACTTGGCTCTCAAATTAGAATTTCCAAAAAATATAAGCATCATGAGTAGCTCTAGCCCAGCAGCACACAAGGTTCAGTATTTTCAGCTCAGCATCACTCTGCTTGTGCATTGAGAGAGAACAAACCCTTTCAATTAAGATAATTTTCAGCTTGTGGTCCACATGCAGTCTACCTCTCCAGTACATTTTGGAAATCTACCAATATTAAAGTAACCTTGTCTGGTCTGCTCAATGTGTAGGTACAACTAGGTCTAGCAATTGTTCTTGTCACTTAGCGTACAACTTGCTGTAGAATTAATCAATTGAAATCACATGTAACTTGCAAAATGGATCCTGTTGACATATACCATATACCACAATGTTACAAACACTTTTATATCAGGTGTGAGAACATGGTTCCTGAAGAATTAAAATTATATAACAATTGCAGATATTTCAGCATGAAACTCACTTTCAATCTTGGACATAATTTCTTCTGAGAATCTCACAGTTCGTTTTTCTAACCATAACCTACATTTGAACTCAATATCAGACCATATTTCAAAAGTGGCTGGGTCTATTTCTGAAGGTCTTCTGGGATGTAACCATGATGTAACAATCCATTCACAATTTGCAAAAGGTCTTCATCATCCGTTAATTCTCCAATCTCCAAGTAAATGCCTATCAGCTACCAGCGATTAGGGTATTTTGTTCATTTCAATCATTTCGAAAAATAAAATACAAGTATTCCATAAAAAAATGAAATTTTAAATGAAGCAAATGATTCTGTGACCAAAGACTATGACATTCTGTTCTGACATTGGGCTGTAGTTTCTGACTCTCTGCTTAATCTGTGTTCTGTGGATAAAATCAATGACGGCTAAATATCTAGAGTGTCTGACGGGTTAACCGGGATAAAATGCTAACTTGGAACAAGAACTCAGATTCACAGAAGCCCCTATTTCGGGGTTCGAGTAGTTTGATCATAGTTAGATGTTGCGCGCGGAAGACCGGAAGTCTCAACTGGAGTTTTAGTTTTCTCTGAGGCTATAGACACGTTGATGTGTCTGTAATTCAATTTTTACGGACACGTGAACTGACGTCAATCGTGCACGGAGAACTGCTAGATGTTCTTCTCTCTTCGTAGCAATCTCTGGCGTTAGCGATAGCGACAGCGTGTTGGGATGTCAACCCGGGTACCCAAGTTCAATCCTCGCTGGGCTTATTTTTTTTTATTAAGATTTCTGGAACATAATTTCGAATTCAGCGACATCAAGACCGGAAGTCTCAACTGAAGTTTTGGTTGTCGCTATAGACACGTTGACGTGTCTGTAATTCAATTTTTACGGACACGTGAACTGACGTCAATCGTGCACGGAGAATTGCTAGATGTTCTTCTCTCTTCGTAGATAGTTTATTCAACTAGGCGTCAGCAATCTCTGGCGTTAGCGATAACGACAGCGTGTTGGGATGTATTTTCCACCTTTTATTTTCCTCCATCCCCCCCCCCCCCCATAACTCACTCACCACTGATAGCGACTGATCGTCTCCCCCACCCTCTTGGGTTACCTCAGCGAGATCACCTATATAAGGGGCTTGGCCTCAGACTCAGGAGATAGGCCTCTGAGACTAACACTTCGCAAATGCACCCACGTTCCTTGGCCACCTTTGCACCGCGCGGAGGACTCATCACAGAGCCCTGAGCTCTAATAATATGTTTCTCTCTGGAATGTGCCTGTAAATTTGTGTCGTAATGTAATTTGTGTGAACAATAAAAGTCTTTAAAGTGAGTTTAAAGTGTGTTGGGATGTCAACCCGGGGGCCCGAGTTCAATCCTCGCCGGGCTGTTTTTTTTTTATTTCCAATTTGTTTTCAAGCCGACATGTTGGGTTAGGTTAGGTGTTTGGTTAAGGTAGTCTCCTTTTTTATAGTTATGCAGGAAGAGGAAGGATATTTTCCTTCCTCATATTCGATATTTCTATGTGCATACGTCAAAAAGAGGAAAAAATGCCCCTTCTTGTCTAACATGGACTGAAATTACACCCCAAATTTTGTTCCATATAAAAAAAATATATCATATTGAATTGAATAGACTTAATTCACCATTGGGGCGAGTGACGTCATGCGTCATGTACACGTGTCTGTAATTATTAGGGAGTTGAAGCCAAAACAAAAACTTCCAATTACGTATGGACGTGAAAGTGAATAGAAATACGTACGTATTCAATGAAAAGTAACGTTAAAGCTACCGTATGGTACGTACATATTTTACGTACATACAAGATACAAAACCAGACTCATTTTAACCCTAGGGGAAGTTTCCTTCAGATGAATTTTCATAAAATAAGTTCGGAACTCACCAGTTTTGTGTCCACGCTGTACGGAATGGCGAACAAAAAAGTCCAAGTCGTTTTCATTTTCAAATTGAAGCAATTTCTAATTTTCGGGGCGGCAAACTGTGACGTACATTCTGAATCTAGTCTGAAAATAGCTGATGGTGGAGAATATAGCTAGCAAATAGGTATCGAATGAAAAACGAATGAAAAAAATAGAAGAAGAAGTAAAATTGGTGAACAAAAACATATATAACTACAAATGCACTCGGAGCAGGAATGCAGAGGGTAGTTGGCTTCATTCTGACAAGATATGGTTTTGGTATTTATGCATTGAAATATCTCGAATAGAGCTCGATCCTAAACGGAAATGTCATTGAATCAATGAATCACTATCGGCTACATTCAATGATACTATCCTTCCTAATTTACTGCCATCGGTCAGAACAGAATGAAGCCGGCACCCATTATGCGCTGTTGCAAGATATAATCTGCAACAATCCTAGAAAATAGATCCGTTTTATCAAGGAACGAATTCATTAGCAAAAAAATGACTGACAAGTTATGAATAACATATTGTAATATAACGATAGTGAAAAATTATAGATACTATCGCAAAATAACTCAATTTATCTTTATTAGTAATCAACTTCATTCAGCCAATGAGAGATTTATATGAATTATTCATAATACTTGACAAAGCAGGATTGAAGAACCTATTACATCCCATTGCTGTTATGATATAGTTATTATGCATTCAAAGAACAATTGCCGAAAATCTAGACATAATGATAATGTCGGCAACGTCGTACTGACACAGGCAATCGTATTTGATTTTAACTCTGTGTGAATGTGGATTTTCAGAAAATACGTCATAGGAATGGTGGAGGAGCCAAGTTCCTCTTTTATTAATTTTTTTCTGAAGTGAAATGTCATCGTACGAGAAAAAGAAAAAATACGTATATATTATTTTTTAACAAACTTCACAGTTAGATAAAAACCTCAATATAGGAAACTTCCCCAGTCTTCGCTTGCTTTGATATTCGTTGCTGCAAGCCCTTCGTTGCAAAATGGAAAAGATTTTGATATTCGAAGCTACAAATAATGATAGCGATGCTAGTAGACAATTTAGGTCATCGAAGGGAATTATATAGAGATATCAATTAAAACAATTTATTTGAAATAGAATGTAAAAATCTATTTCGATTTGCGAAAAATGACACTCCAAGATTAGCTAGAGCCCTAGGATTCCTAGGAATACCAGGAAGCTATAAGTTTTCCAGTAGTTTACATTATATTCATTTGGATGAGGTTCCAACGGCCCGTGTCTTCGTAGGGATTATGGCCTACAACTTCCCTTGCTAGATGCGAATCATCTTCCAAAGAAAAGAGAATTCTTTCATTTGTATTGTCCATGATTTCTTCGAAGCACAACACAAGAACGAAGCGCAATAAAAAATAAATGTGATTTCATGTGATAAAAGTGAGGTTAAAGTAAAAACCGAATAGTTATTGTTTGTATTCGCTTAGATAGGTAACGCCTTCGGTGGTTCAATACGACTTGCGTTCAGCGCCAGCGTAGCAATACGTAAACATACGTCGGACGCAAGCGTCGGACGTATCTCCTGGCGTAGGAAATTCGCACACTGCGCATGCTTAGATGTCAAATTCTACGTTTACGCTTACGCATTCTGCATTGCTTTAACTCCTTATTGAATTACAGGCACATCAACGTGTCTCTAGCCTCTGCCTTTGGGCTAATCTCTGGTTCTGAGTAACAAAATTAGTGACCATTCAGCATTCAGCGAACTTGGTTCGCATGAATTCAAAACGCCCCGAACCAGAGATTAGCCGTTCTGTGGGTGGCTAATCTCTGTCCCGAACTGTCGTATCTAGAGTGACTGTCGTATCTAGAGACAGGACACAAAGAGACAAGACGCAACAAATAATGCGGAACACGTTTTCTGGAAATTTCCTGAAAAAAAAAACATCAATGATCAACACATGTACAATACACATTTTCATACGGCTATAACACAAAATTACTCTTGTTTTACTGTGTTCAATAAATCAGTTAGGTATACTTTGTATGGGTGCCATTTTTATTTCCGTATCGGATATCTACGAAAGCACCCTGGTGTCAAGCACACATTATAACGGTAATGCAATAGGAAGATACAACATTGATTAACATATTCGTATAAGGTGATCTTGTAGTTATCATACCTACAGAGAGAACCCACAATCTACTATATTATTTGTTCCGACATAATATTCTTCCATCATTTATACATGAAAATGTTTATAGATCGATATGGACTATTAGAAACATCCCATGAACTTTATTCAGAAATAGAACAATTTAATCAAAACACCAAGACTGAAAGTGGACAAATCAAATTTTTAGATGAACACTATCTAATATGATGAGTATACCTCTAATATATATTGCCTATACGACATCATCATATAACATATAGTACATTTTCTCATAATCATCATTGTTATAAGATATGCGATTCGAATTCACCGCCGAAGTCAAAATCAACCTGATTGGTCTAAAAGCTTGCCTATGCCTGTTATCGGGGCGTTTTGAATACGTGCCAATTGGTAATCAAAATTGACATTGACACTATGTGAACACAAAATGATGTAGTTTTCAATAAAAATAATTACACAATATTGGTTTTGTAAAATTTGGAGAAAATAGTATATTGTTAAACGAGCACGGAATGATCGTCAATTCCCACGAGAATGAAGCATGAGCCATAGGTGAATGCTGCAACCATTCGAGTGGGAAATTAGCATTCCGTGCGATATAAACTATACTTTTTCTAAGGCTGTAACAGATAACAGCAAAATTTTGTATTTCTTCGACTTGTAGGCATCGGATTTTTCTTTAAGTAATGCTCATCTATTAGACAGAGCTGTCAAAACTGTCATTGCTTGTAATCTGACTTTTCATGAAAGATGAGATTTTTTTGAAATAATAACACAATGGGGTCATTGTGATATCAGATATGGAAATGAAATTGATGATATACAAAGTACCTCACTGATTTGTCGAACACAGTAAAACAATAGCAACTTTGTGTTATAGCCGTAGAAAAATAGTATATTGTTTAACGAGCACGGAATGTTGGCGAATGCTGCAACCATTCGAGTGATAAATCAACATTCCGTGGCGAGTTATACACTATACTTTTTCTAAGGTTGTGACAGATAACAGCGATCTGATTTTTCCTTAAATAATGCTCATCTATTGGACAGAGCTGTCGCCTGTCAATGCTGTCATTGCTTGTTATTTGACATTTCATGGAAGATGAGATTGTTTTGAAATAATAACAATAACACAATAGAGTCATTGTGATATCAGATACGGAAATAAAATTGATGACATACAAAGTACCTTATTTATTTATCGAACACAGTAAAACAAGAGCAATTTTGTGTTACAGCTGTAGAAAAAATTTTTCACACGGCAGCAAAATGCAGTAAATTTTTCAGGGGGGAAAGAAAAAAACATAAATAAAATAAGTAGAGAACGGAATTCGAATACACGGATTAACCAGCAATTATACGAGGATTATTGTTAATCTTAGCAGCCCTCAACCACATAATTCGTCATATGGTTTTAATTTGTCATAATAAGAATCAACATGCCACATATAATTTGGTCCTTTATTATATGCCCTTCGTCTCAGCCTATTTCTCGAACGCAGTTCAACTCCTGGGTTTTTTCCTTCAAGAGACGCCTCACAGTGTTCATTTTGACTACCAAACCATTTTGTAAACATTTCAGGTACATCCATTGATATCCATGCAGACTACCTGAACCAAGTATTTGTTGGTCAATGAAGTCTGATATAATTGTTAGGTCTGTGTAATTTTTCCTTCGATACAAATTAAGTTGTTTCAAGTACCTTTTCAACTGCCTTTCACTGATCAGAATGTCATGTCGTAACATCAAAAATGCTTTTATTTCGGAAAGATTGAATCCTACCTGAAAGTATCGTTTGATTAACTGCTTCACTTCTACCATGATATCAATTTATAAAAGATATCATGCAAAATTGAGTAACGTTGTCGAAAGTTCAGAACTTCAGAACATGACAACCTAATATGTAGAAATAAGGTATTTCATTTCATCTTTCATCTATGGTCATTTTACACACCACACAGTACACACCAAAGAGGGGAGGGTTCTTTTTCTCTATCTCTATGAAAGTGGGATTGTTAAAATCACAAATCCACAGCCCTTGTCCTTATTGGTCACATCTTGATCACGTGATCTGACGCAAACGCAGTCACTATTCTTGACTGCACGAACAATAAAATATACTTGGCAACACAGCAGCCGGAAAAAATATCTCTATGATTTTTATAAGCGGCTCTGAAGGGACATAGGAGATATTTTTTTAAAATTATTTCACATTTTACTTTAGCAGCCCCGAAGGGACATAAAAATGTGGGAGATATTTTTTTAAAAAATATCTCACCATGGCCCTTCAGAGCTTTCGTAAAAGTGTCTATGATCGTTAAAAATTTAGTTTTTTCTAAAGTAAAAGTATCTAAGTGGATTATTTCGAACGGTTCCGAAGCTGTTGGAGTAATATTCATTTGCATTTGATTGGTTTCCTCTCGTATTTGCTTTCTTGGCAAATCTCGCAATCATTTATGTATGATTGAATTGATTTTTTAAGATCTGGCCAGTGAAATTTTGTTTTTATTCTATTTTCCGTTTCGTCTATGCCACGATGGTTCGGTTTACTCTCGTGGTAGTTTTTAATTATTTCTAAAACATCGTTCTTATTGGTGACATCTATTAATTTATTATTACAGCGTTTTAACTTTAGTGAAGGCCACATAAAATTTCGTCTGACAACTTCCGAGAATTTTTCATACATATTTGGTTCGTTAAAATACAGGTGGTACTGAACTTTTGGCACAACATAATTTTTCATGAAATTAACGACATCCTGTTCGAATTGATTTTCTGAAATTTGAACTTCAATCCTTTGTTTTTTCTCGAACAAAATGGTACGTTTTACCTTGGCTGGTGACTGTTATACAGAAAAGAATATTATTTGATTTTGACCATGGTTGACAGGGGATTCGGAAATAGGAATATCAACTATAGGATTTTGTTCGAAGTTTGTATGAACAGTGACGTCATCGTCATGGTTTTCTTCTAATATATTTTCGCTTATTTATTCATCTGGTTGAACTTGCATGGATATATTATCGATTTCAAGTTAGGATTTAGGTTATTGTTATTAGAGGGTTCGCCGAAAATTTCATTCAAGCCTGGATCTGGAAGATTTTGTGCTTGCGTACTGATTAGGTTCTCGATTATATTATCAACATTCTCGATTTCTTTTGTATGAATTTCAATCCTAGATAGAGCGTCTGCGTTAGAGTTCAGTTTGTCTTTCTTATAAGTAATACTATAATCAAATTCATCTAGTTTAATGCGCCATCTTAATAGTTTCGTATTAGGATCCTTTAAAAGAAAAAAGCCACTGGAGTGGTTTGTGATCAGTGATGATATTAAAGTGTCTTCCGTACAGGTACGGCCTGAAGTATTTGGTCGCCCATACGATAGCTAACAGTTCTTTTTCTATCGTACTGTGATTTCGTTCAGAGTCGTACAGGGTACGTGAGGCGTATGCCACTGGCTTATCGACTCCTGAATGTTCTTGAGAAAGAAATGCGCCTAGCGCGACATTACTGGCATCGGTGGTTAAGTTAAATTTTTTGGAAAAATCTGGGTATTGCAAGATTGGTTCATTTATTAGTAGATTTTTGCAAGTTTCCAAACATTCGGTGAATTCCGAATCATGTACGATTTGTGCACCTTTTTTAAGGCACTTCGTCAATGGTTTTGTGAGCTTCGCGAAGTTATTTATGAATCTTCGATAATATCCTAGAAGGCCCAAAAATCTTCGTCTTGGGAATAGGGAAGTTCTTTATTACAATTATCTTGCTGGGGTTAGGTTTAACACCATCCGAGGTGACAACATGGCCAAGATACGCCACTTCTTTTCTTAGAAACTTGGACTTATCTAACTGTATTTTAAAATTAGAATCTCTCAATCTCTGAAACACGGTTTTTAAACGTTCGATATGCTCCTGTAATGACGTCGAAAATATTATTATGTCGTGAAGGTAGACGAGACATTTTTCATTTTGTATACCACGTAGAATGTTGTCCATGACACGCTGGAACGTGGCAGGGGCATTCTTGAGACCAAAGGGCATCCTGAGGTACTCGTAATGACCATTCTCCGTGTTAAAAGCAGTTTTTGCTATATCGGTTTCATCCATTTCAATTTGGTGGAAACCACTAGCCAAATCGAGAGTTGAAAAATATTGACACTTTCCTAACTTGTCCAAAAGATCCGTTATATTCGGTAATGGGTACTTATCATCTACCGTTTTTTTCATTAAGTTTGCAATAGTCCACAACAACACGCCACTTTTGTTTGCCGGAATCATCTAGCTTCTTGGGAACCACCCATATAGGTGACGACCAAGGAGAGTTACTAGGCCTTATGATTTTTTGTTGCAGCATATTATTGATTTGCTTTTCGACCTCTTGCTTATGAATAAAAGGGTAGCGATAAGTTTTTGTGTAAACTGGGATCTCATCATTTGTACGAATTCCATGTTTAATTTGGTTGGTGAAACTTAAAGATGTGTCTTCATTATAAAAAATATCCGAATATTCTTTGCATAAATTCAGGATGTTTGATTTTTCTTCAATATTTAAGTGATTGGTTCTTAATTTGGAAATGTCTAATTTTTGTTTAGGGGTATCATCGAAATTGTTGAAATTAAATTCTTGAATATTACATCTATCAAATTTTTCAACGTCAAGTGGAGCAGAAAAATCTAACGTTATTAGTTTAGTCGTATTATTTAAAATGGAAGTTATGGCTTCGCCATTTTTCGCAATAGTAAGACACTCTGATGGTATCTCCCAATTATGGATTTTTTGATGGGGTATTATAATTTCACCATTTTCTATCGAAGTTTTGACTTTAATGATTTGTTCCGATCGTGGAGCAATTTTTATTAAGTTTAATTCGTTTTTTGTCTTATGATAAAATAACTTTATATTAGCATGGGGCGTAATCAAAATTGATTTGTCGAAATTCAAGTTCGCTTGCAATAACTTCAAATTATCTAAACCTATCAAATCATGAAAAGAATCGTGGAACTTGAATAGATAAAATTTCAGAGTTGTTGGCTTTGGCAGACTAAAAATTCTAGACGTAGGCAAATGAGCACTATGTTTATGAGCTGATTTCTGGAAAACAGTTGACACTATGAATGGATCATTTCGAATTAAATTTGGAAAATTGTTGAATGCGATTTCGGGGTCCATGAAAGATTTGGTTGATCCCGAATCTATTAATATTTTCAGGTTGTGTTCAGGAAATATTATATACGGTAGTTCACTAGAATCCGTACTATTGAACGAAATTATCTGTTTATTTATGTCTGATTGTTTTTCGGGGGGTCTACGTAAAAATTTTCATCATAAAAATATTCGTGTTCTTCATCAAATGGCTTTGAATGATTATTTTCCTCAATTTGTTCATCACACTGTGATTGTGGTGTAGAATAATCGACTTCAGTATTAAAAAGTTCTTCTGAAGTGAAATTTCTTTGTGGTTGCCTAAATTGGGATGGTCCTGGTTGACTGTGATTGAAAGTTTGTCAAAGTATTTACACTCATGGGTGTTTGATTAGATGTAGGTCTATAATTCGGATTCGGTTTGAAAACATTTGTATTTTGATTTGGTTGCTGCCTAAATACTTGAGAATTTCTGAAATATTTCTGAGGTTGATTTGGCCTGGGTTGTAAATGAATTGGTTGTGATGGAAAATGATTATTAGTTTGTTGTGATTGATTATATGTTGGCCTGGAGTTGAAATTTGGTTGTTGATTGAAATTTGGATAATTTTGATTTCTCTGATAGCTGTTTTGTTGTTGCCTAAAATTTGGTCTGACCTGAAAATCAGGTCTAGTAATATTTCGATTGGTACTTTGAGAATTATTTTGTGAATTATTCTGGTAATAATAATGATTGTTTTCTTCCTGAGTTATGAATTGAAGTGCTTCATTTAAGTCATTGGGACGCATACATCTAATCGTATTTCCAAGCGGTTCTCTCAATCCACCCAAGAAAGATTTTAAAGCTAGTTTATTATACAAATTTCTTTTCAATAAAACTGCGGGTCCTGGAGTTTCATGTACATCAATATATGAACACAATAAATTCAAAAGCTGAAGAACGCGATCGAAAAATTGCTGGGGCTTTTCATTCGGAGATTGCCTAACCATTACCAAATCTCTATTGAGACAAGCCTCATCTCTTTGATCTGCGAAATTACGATACAAGGTATTTTTTAATTCCTGCCAATTGCTAACATTTTGAATATTTACCATTAATCGGGCGTTGCCGGTCAATTTGCCAATCAGTGAGTGAAGTAAAAAGGTATTCAAGAAGTTATTTGCATTAGTCGTGACAACACTGTCTGTAATCCACCTTGTGCTTCTGCTAAAATACATTCAAATAAACGAGGAAATACCTCCTGAGTAAAAATAGTTTTAGTGCGAATCTGGCCTACCACATCAAAATAACCTTGTAAGTAAAAAATCTCAGCCAATGTAGCAAAAGTTTTGTGAAAAGAAGAATTCAAATACCTAATCCTGTTACCTGTGGACCAAAACAAAGCCCATATTTTTGCACACTGTTGCAAGATTGTGTATAAAATATGGAAAAATTATACGAGGAAGTGGTGACTAGCAGACAAGAAATAAAAAGTGCTATTGAAGCTAGCGAAGTCAGATTGCTGATGAAAATTGAATCATTTAATGAAAGAATAAATAAATTGGAAAAAGAAAATACGGAGCTCAAACAACACATTGAGATACTGGATAGAAACAGCAGAAAAAATAATATAATAATATTTGGATTGGTGGAAAATAGAGGAGACATTTCTGTAGAAAATATATGCGATCAATTGAATTCCAAACTTGATGTGGAGATAACTAAAGCAGATATAAGCAACATATATCCAATTGGTAAATCTAGCGACTGTCCTATTAAAATAGAATTCTTAAGAAAGCTCACACAAATTGATATTCTGAAGAATTGCAAAAAACTAAAAGGTACAAGCATAGCAATATCAGCCGATCTAACGAAGAATCAACAAGAAACAATTAAGATCTTGAGAAAATACCTCAAAAAACTTCGTGAAAGTGGTGAAGAAGGTTGTTACATAAAGGGGGAAAAACTTTACAGGAACAACATAGGATATTCAGTAGAAGATATTTTGGAAATCGAGAAAGACACTGATCCGTCTGATTTCCCGAAAGCAAATAGTGCACCGGAAACCCCATCAAAAGCATTTTTCGCAATAGATAGAAAAAAACAGAACAAATCGGATACAGTAAGGAAGATAGAAGAACCACCAAAGGAAACAACAAGAAATAACACAGTTGGCAAGCAGATCGACAATAGTTTCACTCAAAGAAAACCTGATACCAGAGAAAGGAAAAACTCAGGAAAAGAAATCCAAACGAGGTCAAGTCAAAAAAATTCAAAGTAGGTTTTCTATTATTAACAAATATAACAACACACTTCTACTACTACTTCGAGCTGTTTATTTTTTAATGTTGGATATTTTATTTTACTATATCGGTTTCATATTCCTTATTAGATATTATATATTTTTCTCTTTCTTCTAGAAATTAATATACCTACTAATCATTTTTTTATTTAATTGTTGGTTTTGTCAAATTAGATTTATCATTCGTTCATGAGAATTATCTTATAATGGATCAATACATACGAGATTTTGATATTAAAAATATAGAAACATTCATTCTCGAAAACTCTGATGAATGTAAGGAAATCCTCAAAATAAATCGCAATTCTGAAAATTTCAAAATTCTTCATAATAATATCAGAAGTATCAATAAAAATCATGATGAATTCAAAATATTTTTGAATAATTTGGCAACTGATCTGGACTGTATTATTCTTACTGAAACATGGGAGATCCCTGATCCAAAAATGTACGATATAAAAGGTTACAACATTATATATAATATGGGCAAATTGAATCAAAATGATGGAGTTGTAGCTTACGTGAGATCTGACTTATTCTATGAATTCGATATTGTTAAAATTTCAGAAACAGATGCTCTGAAGATAAAAATTTCTATGGAATGTGGCAAACAAATAATCATAACGGCATTGTACAGATCACCATCGATCAATATTAAAGATTTCAATCAACATCTGCAGAATCACTTTGAAGGCATTTATGGAAACCCAGGATATCTACAAATTTTTATTGGTGATATTAATATAAATCTATTAGAAGAAAATGAGGACACATTAGAATACAAAAATATCCTCAATGAATTCGGTTTTATATCAACAATAAACGAACCAACGAGGCTTCACGGAAATCATCAGCCCTCTTGCATAGATCATATATTTTTAAAATCCGAAAAGGACATTAGTGATAGCATATTACCTCTTGTGATACAGTCAAGCATAACAGACCATTTTACCACCGCGCTCCAGATCATTTTTGATACGAAAAAGCATGAAAAAAATAAAAATGAATTTGTTAAACATGTGAATTTAACAAAACTTCGAGAAACTCTGGGTGAAATATCCTGGCAAAGTGTATACTCCGCCATAAATCCTGATGTTGCCACGAAAAGATTCATTGAAATTCTCGGTTATCATATCTCTGAATGTACTACATCTCGAAGGATTAGGAGGAAAAACACCAAAATTGCTCCGTGGATTACAAATGCTCTTCTGAAATCTACTATAACTAAAAATTCCATGTTCAAAAATATTTTACAGAATCCAAATAATTTACAACTCAAAATCGAATATAAACAATATAAAAACAAATTGACATCACTCATAAAAAAAGCAAAATTCAAATATTACAATAATCTAATTGATTCAAGTACAAACAATACAAAAAAACTATGGGAAATAGTCCAAGATTTGACAGGAAATAAAAGAAATAAGCAAACAATCGATTCTATCGAAACAGATACAGGCGAACTACTAACGGATAAGAAAGATATATCAGATGAAATGAATAAGAAGTTTGCTAAAATGGGTAGCACGCTAGCGAAAAAAATTAAAAATGTGGCAAATATTCAGATTCAACGTTCTCCGCCAATGCACTCTTTCAATTTTCCACCTACTTATTCGGACGAAATCACCAATACTATTAACGAACTGAAACTGAAAAAATCAGTGGGATCAGATGGAATACGATCCGAAACCCTTAAAGCTGTCACCAATTTCATAGTCGAACCCCTCACGTATCTTTTTAATAAATGTTTACAGTCAGGTACTTGGCCAACAATATTCAAAACAACCCTGGTTATACCCCTACATAAAAAAGGAAAAAAAACAGATGTTAACAACTATAGACCGATATCACTGATAACGCATATTTCAAAAATTTTCGAGAAATTAATTAAAAATAGATTGAGCTCACACCTACAAGCGCATAATCTCCTTTCGGAAAATCAATTTGGTTTCAAAGCAAAAACTTCCACTCAAGATGCAATTTTAGCATTGACCAATGAAATCTACAATGCTCTCAATGACAGCAACCCCTGTTTATGTATATTTTTAGATTTATCGAAAGCCTTCGATACTGTGAGCCACCCTCTACTTTTACAATCACTAGAAGATATTGGTTTGAAAGATAACAGTCTGAAACTTTTGGAAAGCTATTTAACCAACAGAAAACAAATCGTGACGGTGGATGGTATACTTAGTAACGAAGAATATGTTGAATATGGTGTTCCCCAAGGAACCGTTTTAGGTCCCATTCTATTCAATATATACGTAAACGGATTGTTCTCCTTGAGGAGCGGAGGTAAAATCATCGGATTCGCAGATGATACTGCTATTTTCTATAGAGGTGACAACTGGCAAAATTTGAAGACGAAAGCTGAGACTGGTTTCTGGACAGTGAAAAACTGGCTAGATCACAAACTACTCACCATTAATTTCGAAAAAACTCACTTTTTACCTTTTTCGTGCAACAAATCCAATCCACCACCATATGATCAACTTTCTATCGAAATACAAGAACATACCTTCTCCATATTATCTGTATCAGAGATAAAATATTTGGGCATATACATCGATTCTCACTTGAAATGGGACATACACATAAATTATACTGTCAGAAAACTACAATGTGTGCTTTACAAAATTAAATGCCTAAGGAAGCTCCTACCCTTTTATCGCCTCAAAACTCTCTATCACTCATTGGTAGAAAGTCATTTGCGATATGGTATCCTAGCATGGGGTGCAGCTCTCAAAACTCATATTCAACCACTTGAGGTCATACAACGAAGATTTCTTAAAATAATTCTCAATAGAAACTGGAGATTTCCTACAGATGACATTTATCTTGAAAGTAAAGTTCTTGATATAAGACAATTATACTTCTTAAATATAAATTTGAAATTCCATACAATTCGACATCACGCCAATCTTCCCTCTCACAACTACAGAACTCGACAAAGAAGTCATCATACTATTCCTCATATGACGAAATCTTTATGCCAACGATCATTCAATTACTTGGCGCCAAAGGCATATAATACCTTACCAGAAGCAATCAAATCAGTTGCCATCCAAACAATATTCAAAAACAGATTGAAAAAGTTCATCTATGATTCGCCTAGAAAGTCAATTCGGGATTTAATTGAATTAAGAAACTGAAATACATCTATATTTCTCGTATGTCTTGTGCTAATTTCTATTCCAACACTGTTTATACATTATTTTTGAAAAATAGTTCTTATTTTAATTTTGTTCGATTTTTAGTAATAATATGTTCATAATATTTTATATGATTTTTGAGGAAAATCAGTACATTGACAAATTTTCATTTAAAGCTCGGATAAAAGAGAATTACAACTATAATATTAGGTGTGATTCTCTTTTATTAAAAGTACAGTATAAAATGTACGGTTTTCCTTTATCCCTACTTTTGAGGTTCTTTCTATGTACACATATTTTCGTACACGCTACTAGGTATTTATTTGTATTTGTATTTGTATTTGTATTTGTATTTATATTTATATTTGTATTTGTATTTATTTTTATCGAAACAAGCATGAACATGCTTATCGATTATCGCATCATTTATACTATAGTCACCCTATATACCATATATTATATTGAGTTGTTTCTTGTATAGATCAATAAATGATATTATTATTATTATTATTATTATTATTATTATTAGTATTATCATGAAAATTATTGATTATACACTCACAAGTAACAAGAAATCTGTTCAGTTCATTAGGGTTCCCGTCAAATTCAGGGACACATTTCAAATAATCGGGTTTGAAATCCTGAGGAGCCATATTTGGGTGATTGATTATTAATTGATTATCACTATCGCTATAACTAGTAGTGTGTGTATTTGAAAAGTTATTATCTGGACCGTCTGAGTCAGAAGAAGACGTCGCCAAAGATAGATTCTCAAAAAGCTTTTCCAAGTTTAAAGACATGTAGGTATTGTACTCACAATATAAAGATTGTACTCACAATATAAAGATGACTTTGCTCATCGTTCACCTAACTTATGAAGGAAATGCCGGTTCTGCTGCTGTATCTTCACCTGGTCAATTGCCTCGCAGAGAAAGACGATTTGTGTTCTTTCCCTCTTCGGTTGGTTCTGGTTGATTTCCACTGGATAGGTCCTCGATGGACTGGGTTGCCTGAAGTTCAAGGAGCCACTCTGTCCGACGAAAATGTCCGAAAACCACTCGAAAGTTCTTTGAAATAGCCGGTTAATTGTAGAAACAAAACTAATGCACGATGCACTAATCCCGACTATCCTACCGACTGCGCCAATTTTATTTTTGAACTAGCAAAGTCTCTTTTTAAAAACAATTCATTTGTCGAAGTACAAAAGCAGAGAGCGAATTTTATGAGATGTTTATCGTACAACAAGATGATTTTGAAGAGTCAGCGAAATCTAAGAGGTCCCTGGGAACGTCGGTGCAGAATCTTCAGTTCTTAGGAAGCTTATGGGAACCGGTGATATAATTCGTGTAACTGATGAATCATTAAGGTGGTGAATCATGCATCAGATACTGGTGGCCACGCAGTATTGTATTAGATTTCATCGCGTACAGTCGATCTGATTGATTTGAAAAAATAACTTATATTGCTTACACGTGGGAATCAAAATGTATGGTGTCATTGAGTGATTATAGTGCAATATTTGTGTGTGAGTTCTGGTGGAATTTTCCAACAATAAAAAGACTGGGATGTATTGTATTGTTCTTGCCCTTTTTAGAGATGGTGAGTGATTTTCTTATTATTTTCTTTCTATTCATATACGGAGTGATTAAATAGAAATCAATAGAACAAGGTGCAAAATTATTTGTCATGCACTGCACTTGCTTCAAAATCAATACATAATTCAGAATCGAATCTCCTATTGATTGAGAATATTGCATACTGGGTGTCCCATTTTAAGACGTTGAACTTTTTTACGTAACTCGTGAACGCTATGTTTAATTTTCGCCACAATACTAGTATTTTGTCCATTTACCTGACTTGATAGCTCCAATAGTAACCAAGTTCGCAAGATTGTCGACTTATATTTGAAAACCCTGTATAGAGCTCATGAAATTTCGTATAAAACGGTTCAACGTGAAATTGAATAGAGTAAAATCCGATTTCTACTATCAGTACTACCGAAATTTCCTAAATTGTTTCTGATTTCAATTTACCATGTTTTTTCTATAAATATCTAATATACAGGGTGTACTTACTTCGTGTGATGACTTCATGAGTAACTTTTTTAATTGGAAATCGTTTTTTTTGCACTATTTCAAAAGTAAGAACAGTTCATGGAATTCTAATCTGCACGAACTAGATAATAAAAAAATTCTATATGATGCGGACTTCAGCGGTGACAATGTATATTGAAGTTCTTTTCACCCCATACTGTATACCTCCCATCGATATCGACATTAGTCATACTAGTTTGGGAATCAACCGGATGAAAGGATGACGTAACTAATTAGTCATTAGAATCAAACCAATCGGCCATCAGTCTCGTATTAGACTTCAAGGCGTACGGTTTATTCGAGTGATAAAAAAAAGAACTCCAGTTATCAAAAGTGAAAAACTAAAAATTACCTTCGGTGTAGTGATTTCATTTTCATTCAAGTGCATGAAAGTTGTCTCTTTTCAACATGGTAAGTGTGTTTATTGACTGTCTATATTACCTCAAGAAACATTATTTTTCATAATAGGGATATATACAACAAAACGTACATAAAACATAAAATAATAATAAAAGATAAAATGATAATATTATAATCCATTACAAGTAATCAAATTGTGAATGATTAGTAGATATGGAATAATCAAAGTTTACTGAGCAGATATTTCTATTTTATTTTAAAATTTTCTGCTTCTTCTATATTTTTCAACTCATTAGGTAAGGAGTTATATAAAATTATTCCATTATGGAGATAACAAGGCCAAACAGAATAAGGTGGGCTATAAGCAAATTTCAACCATTTAAATCTCCAGGAGAGGATGGAATCTACCCCATCCTACTCCAAAAGGGGCAGGAAATACTAATTCCAAATCTATGTAGAATATTTAAGGCCTGCATAGCTATGCGATACATACCTAGTGAGTGGCAGAAGGGAAGAGTCATTTATATACCCAAGGTAGGGAGACTGAATGACATGACGCCCAAGTCATACCGTCCAATCTGTCTAGTGTCCTTCCTGCTCAAAACTTCAGAAAGACTAATAGACAGATACATCAGAGATGAGGTTTTATTAACAAACCCCCTCAACGAGCGACAATACGCGTATCAGCCGGGCAAGTCGACAGACTTGGCACTGGATGATCTAAACAGGCTACTAACAAAATCCTTGGAGGACAAAGAGATAGCAATGGCGACATTCGTAGACATTGAGGGTGCTTTCAACAATGCATCTACAAAGTCAATTACCAAAGCTCTAGAAAAGAAAGGGGTTCCATCCCTCCTGTGTCGATGGATAAACGCCAGCTTGGAAAAAAGGGTAATTATATCATCCATTGGCGAAACCACAGTCACAGCTAGAACAGGTAGGGGCTGTCCGCAAGGAGGGGTGTTATCACCTCTCCTATGGGCTATCCTAGTAGACGAATTACTGAAGAGGCTAACATCCAAAGGTATGCATTGCTTAGGGTACGCCGACGATGTTGCGATTATTGCAAAAGGCAAATTCGCAGGAACAGTCTCGGAACATACCCAAACTGCTCTAAACATAATTAACAAGTGGTGTCAAGAGGAGGAACTAACTGTGAACCCTCTTAAAACCACGATAGTGGTTTTTACTAAGAAGAAAGTACTGAGAGGGCTGAAGCCACCAGTTCTTAACGGGGTAGAAATTCCAATTGCACAAGAGGTAAAATACTTGGGAGTCATCTTCGACCACAAGCTGACATGGAATCAACACCTACAGGAAATAATCCAGAAAAGCACGATAGCCCTCAACCTGTGCAGAAGAATGTGCGGGAAGAACTGGGGGTTAAAACCAAAAATGATCATATGGCTATATACCAGGGTTATTAGACCAATGATAGCATATGGTTCGGTGGTATGGTGGCCAAAGACTCGGCAGGCTGGGGCGACCAAAAGGCTAAGTGGCATTCAAAGGCAAGCCTGCCTGGCAGCCACGGGAGCTATGAGGACAACCCCAACAGCCGCCTTAGAAGTCTTGCTGAACCTACCGCCACTTCACGTCTACATACAAGGCGAAGCCAGGTCAGTCACCAATAGATTGACCAGAGGGCAAACGCCCATAAGCAGACTGCACGGTAAGATGTACAACGAACTATACAAAGAGTTGGAAACCGACCCGATAATGGGAATGCCATCGGACGAGATGCTTCCCAAGTATAGCTTCGGTAAACAATTTAAGACTGTTATAACAGACAGAGAGGCATGGAAGGGAGGTCCTCCAATTGATGCAGAAATGGCCTGTTATACAGACGGCTCAAAAACCGATGAAGGTGTAGGAGCAGGAATATATATAGCCAAGCCAAAGACAAGAGTCTCACTGAGCTTAGGTAAACACGTGACGATATTCCAGGCAGAAGTTGCAGCAATACATCAGTGTGCAGGAGAGTTAATAAGGCAAGAGTTTAAGGAAAAGACCATCGCCATTTACTCCGACAGCCAAGCGGCTATAAAAGCAATCAGCTCCATGCAGATCAATTCCAAACTCGTCTGGGACTGCTTGGAAACCCTACAAGAGCTGGGCAGTCAAAACAGACTGTACTTAGCCTGGGTACCAGGCCACACAGGCTACAAGGGCAACGAAGAGGGTGACTCACTAGCCCGAGAAGGAGCAAGATGTGCTCCTATCGGTCCAGAACCTTTCTGTGGTATAGCGAAAGCGCTGCAAAGAACAAATAACAGCACTTGGATGAAGAAGCAGTCTCGAGAATGGTGGAACAAGGCGCCGGGAATGAGACAGGCCAAAGAGTTAATTAAAGAACCATTGCCAAAATTCACGGAGTACCTACTAAGCCAGAATAGGAGAACAACAAGGATCTTGGTTGGGCTCCTGACAGGGCACTGTAGACTCAACAAACACATGAACAACATCGGATTGGCGGACACAACCATATGCAGGTTTTGCCAAGAAGATGAGGAAACCTCAGCACACATACTGTGCTACTGCGAAGGCCTGACTAGGCTAAGGTTTTCGACGATAGGGGAGGAAAAACCACAGCCCTCTCAATATATGGAGGACCTGAGGTCTGGCCTATGGAGTCTAGTAATAAGGATGGGTTTAGACAAGGAACTCTAACATAACATGAGGGCACACACAATAGATCTGTAAAGGTCGCAGTGGAGAGGCTCCTAGTAGCACATAAGCCCCATATCAATCTAATCTAATCTAATTCCATTATGGAATATTGATTGTTTACCAAAATTTGACTAATAATTATTTGCTATCAATAAATTAAATTGCCTTGTTTCATGGGCGTGAATCGTATTAAGTTCATTAAAATTCAAACTTGATATTTTCAATTCCTTCCTGACAAAATGAATAAAACAAAATTTAGAGTTCATATAATGGAACTAGATTCAGCAAGTCTTTAGGATTGTATAGATTCACAGTTGATTATAAAAAAAGGTAAATTAAAAATGCAGTTTATTGTTTCATTTTGTAATCTCATGAGAGACTTCAAACGTGAAATATTTGTACTTTCCCAAATAGATATTAGATATTGTAAATTTGAATGAAGAAGACAAGAATAAATACTGTTTAGGTATCCAACAGGAATGACATTTCGAATTTTATATATAATACCAGCAATAGGATTAAATTTTTTCCTCAACTGTTCATCAATATAAAGAAAAATGTTGTTATATTTGTATATTCAATGGATTTGTTATTGAAACATTGAACATGAATGAGAACGTATGCATCACATGGTTGGTATTTTGCTTCGATATATCTCCATATAACGAGGCGTTTTTCCATGTCCATGCGTATATAGTGAAAATTGAATAAGTATACAGGATAACGTTTGAGTTGATACGTCCGCGACATTTTTTTGAAATGGAACACCTCACATATTCTTAATTTTTGGTTTCTTATAAAAAGCTCATTTCGGAAATATATTACACATAGAGTTTGTATACAGTGCGTCCGTTAAATTGAGTTCTCCCGTAAAGTAGTGAATACATTCATTTCTAGCCAAACATTCCATTCCTGAGGATTTCCTGAAATGAGGCGATTTTTGTTTTCAATATAGCACATTCAAGTAACAATTGAATATACATGGTTTTTTCAAACGGAACATCCTATAAATTATTTAATTTCTGGGATTATTTTCATAGTTGACATTTCAAATGTCAAAACAATAGCCATGAGAACACGAAGTTGCTTTATGTCAATGTATATTGCAACTAGTGATCATACGAAATCTCATATTTTCACTAGTGTTCATATATACGACCACCATTTTAATAAACAAAATGTCGTTAGATTGAAACAATATTGAAAAAAAAATGGTATATTCGTTTCGATACTGTCTAAAGGTTAATCGAGGAGGTGGTCCATTCACATTCATTTTACTTGTGTACTTATCAAGTAAAATGAATATTTGTTTCGAAATTATAACAGACACATTGATCATATATTTGTAATATGCTTCAATATTACAACATTACGAATTTATGTAATCAAATCGACATACAGGTATTTCTTCACGATTTTATGGGAATATCTGCTGTAGGAATTTCATTTCGTGTGCTCCAAGAGATAACAAAATAAATATGTTTGAATCAAACCTCAGATAACTCCAATTTCCAAAGCATGCTGATTGCAGTCTGAAACACCCTGTACTGACAATTGATTATAAAATCCTAATTTGGGCAAATTGAACAGACAAAATTCTATCAATGCGGACTTAACGCATAGATAAAATTCCTGTTCGGGATTTTTTTGTTTCGAAACTATGCAATTTCGGTCGAAACGGTTTACATGTTACATCTTAACTTTTGATTTACTATTTACTGACATTCAATTCTAACAGATATAGGGTGGTTCACGATTTAGAATTCTGACCACCCCGTATCTGTTCCAGTCAAATGTGAGTAGATGGTAAATAAAAAGTTAAGATAGGAACGAGTACGCCGTTTTGACCGATAATGAATAGTTTCTAGACATGAAATCATTCCCGCTAGCTCCCAAGTGTGATGATGCATTGATGAAATCAGCTCTTCAGGAAGAATCTTAAGATGCAATGAAATACAGGGTGTTCCATTTGAAATAAAAAGTAGCAACTTCTTTCTAATAGAAGTGACAACACCGCATTGTCGAAAATATTTAGGAAGAGCAAATTTTCCAAATGATCTGTAGTTCGGTTCTCCAAATGGGTATGTCTAATGGTCCATCCACCGTGAAACACCTTGTATACTACTTAAGAAACTCTTCCCGATTCTCGAACAGTTTCGGGATTGATATACACTGCCAGCCACTGATGATAATTCCATTTCGATAGCTATTGGCGAGCAGTATTTTATCACTGATTATTTTCTTCGTATCATTTCAAACCAATCAGAACGTTCAGTTGAGTTAAGCTACCTTGTATAGTTTCGAATATACGTGCATATACATAGGGTAACTCCGCCACAAAATTCCTGCACAATTACAACCCGTGTCATTTAAACTGACACGCTTTGTAATTATGCAACAAGTTATAGATGTATATCCCGAATATTCTGAAGCACTTATAGTATTACTGCTGATAATATCCCCATCCCAATAAAAATAATTTTCAGTAGGAGAATTCAAGAATACAACCTCAGTTTTTGTTGATAATTATTAAGAAATATGGTGAAGTTGGATCAGTAATCAGAGCTCTCTGGTCTAAATTGAATTTTTCACGAAAAAAGAAATTATATTGTCTAGTATGGAATCTTTGATTATACAATTGAATATTTTTTTGTTACAGGACTGTTCACGAGAAGTAATTCATTATGTCAGGAAGAATTATATCCTCCACAATGGTGAGTTCTTTACATACATATTCCTATTTCATATCTTATCAAGCTGTCTCCTTCTATAGTCATCGTATCACTTACTGTTATAGAAGGCGATATAACATAGAAAATGTTTCCATAGTCAACTTTTTGTCTCGATGGAGACACGACAGGTACCCTTACGAGGAAAGAGTGTCAAGTGTCAACACTTGACGTCGGTAAACCCTCTTTGCATCCGAGGTAGAGGCCCTGACAGGTTAGGAATACAGGTTGTTCTCAAAATGAGCCAAGGAAACATATCCCATATTTTCAGACATCAATTGAATTACACCCTTTACAGGGTGTTTCTTGAGAAAATGAGAAGAAAAGTTCGTATAAACATATGTCGGCAAGTTATTCATTTCTGCGATACAGATTGACAAAGTTTGATTCTTATCCCAACTATTTAGGAATGAATTCAAAAATAATCGTGACATGGGAGTGAAATTTGGTATCTCACTCGAATATCAAGATTATTTTGGAATTTATACACAGAGAACCGAAATAACAATCCAACTTTGACACTCTGTATCTCAGAAACGAATAACTTGCGGCCATAATTATATTTATACGAACATTTCTTCTAATTTTAACGTCAGCAACATGTTTCTGGATTTTTAACACGTACTCAAGAAACAGTGTTTTTCATCAAGGAGGAAATTGTTGGCTATGTGTTCCTTACATTTCTTGAGTAATAGGAGAATATGTCGCCTTTCAGCAACATAATTTGAAGAGAGTTTTCGTATACATTTCTTTCTTATTCAAGATTTGATATTAATACCAACAATGTTTTAGATTCGAGAAGCAACGTGTTATAAATATACCATTTAAGCCGAATGAAAAAAAAGGAAAGAGGATAATATACCAGAAACCAGCGATCGGTGATGAGATACCCATTTCTGTATCGTATTATATTCAATTTATTTCGAATATTTCTTCAAGATTCAATATTTGTTATGGAAGACGATATATTATAGTAGATAGGAGAGAGATAGGAGACACGACAGGTACCCTTACGAGGAAGGAGAGTGTCAGCCCTTGGCGTCGGTAAACCCTCATTGCAACTGAGGTAGATGCCTCATGGGTTAGGTATATACAGCGTTTTTCATTGAGAAGAAAACTTTAGGCTATATGTTTCGTTCATTCAAGAAGAATATGTCGCATTTCAGCACCGGAATTTGAAAACAGTTTTCGTATACATTTCAGTTTCTTATTCCATGTAACTTCACAATAGCAACCGCCAATTTATTTTCAATCCGAGATTTAATGCCACCTATGTTTCAGATTGAAGAATGAACGTGTTATGAATTGACCATTTAAGCCCAACGGAAATATCGCACAGAAGACGAACCCAGACATAAAATCAGCAACCGGTGATAAGTTTCCCATTCCTGTGTCGTATATTCAATTCATATGGAATATTTTTTCGAAAGTAATTATTTGTTATGGAAGGAGATATATATACAGGGTCGCTGATATGTATGGAAACAGGTGAATATCTCGGTAACCTGTTGTTGGATTTTTTTGAATTTATGTACTGTGTGATTTCAAAACGTGGCAGATTTGAAAATGTTATAGCCAATGTTGCCACTTTTTCAGTTATATCGGATTTTTTATTAACTTCCTTATTTTGAATAGAACACCCTGTAATTTATTGGATTTTCAGATTCTCCCTGAAGAGCTAATTCCATCGATCTATCAGACTTGGGGTCTAGCAGGAATGAATACATAGGTATAGGGTGTTTAAAATCTAGATTTTTCAACTTTAGTATTTTTTTGTGTCGAAACTATTCATTATCGATCAAACCCGCTCCAATGTTTCCATCTTTACTTCTGATTTACTATCTACTGACATTTAATTGAAACAATAAATACAGGGTGGTTCAAGATTCAGAATTCTGATCACCCTCTGTATCTGTTCCAATTAAATAGTCAGTAGATGGTAAATCAAAAGTGAAGATAGGAACATTGAAGCGTTTTTGATCGATAATGGATAGTTTCTACACAAAAAATCTTGAAGTTGAGAAACCTAGATTTTAAACACCCTATACCTATGTAATCATTTCCGCTCGACCCCAAGTGTGATAGATCGATGGAATCAGCTCTTCAAGGAGAATCTGGAAATCCAATAAAGTACAGGGTGTTTCATTCAAAATAAGGAAGTTACTAAAAATCCGGAATAACTGAAAAAGTGGCAACAGAGGCTATAACATTTTCAAATCCGCCACGTTTTGAAATCACACTGTACATAAATTCAAAAAAATCTAACAACAGATTGCCGAGATATTCACCTGTTTCCATACATATCAGCGACCCTGTATTAGAAAATGTTTCAGTAGTCACCTTTATGTCTCCATGGAGACGCGACAGGTACCCTTACGAGGGGAGAGTATCAACCCTTGGCGTCGGTAAACCCTCATTGCAACCGAGGTAGGCATCTGGTGGGTTAGGTATATACAGTGTTTTTCATTAAGAAGAAAACTGTTGGCTATCTGTTTCGTTCATGGTTCATTCAAGAAGAATATGTCGCATTTCAGCACCGGAATTTGAAAATAGTTTTCGTATACATTCCAGTTTATTATTCCATGTAACTTCACAATTTCAACCCCCAATTTATTTTTAATTCGTGATTTAATGCCAACTATTTTTCAGGCTGAAGAATCAACGTGTTATGAATTGATCATTTTAGCCCAACGGAATTTCAGGCTGAAGAATCAACGTGTTATGGATTGATCATTCAAGCCCAACGGAAAAATCGCACAGAAGAGGAAACCAGACATAAAATCAGCATGCCAACTATGTTTAAGGTTGAAGAATTAACGTGTTATGAATTGACCATTTGAGCCCAACGGAAAAATCGCTCAGAAAAGGAACCCAGACATAAAATCAGCAACCGGTAATAAGTTTCGTTCATCTATATTCATATAAAAAGAATATGTCGCATTTCAGTGCCGTAATTTGAAAAACAGTTTCCGTATACATTTCAGTTTCAAATTTCATGTAACTTCTTCAATTTCAACCCTCAATTTATTTATAATTCGAGATTCTATACCAACAATGTTTGAGGTTGAAGAATCAACGTGTTATGAAGAAGAACCCAGATATAAAATCAGGAACCGGTGATAAGTTTCACAGTGTTTTTCATCAAGGAGAAAACTGTTGGCTATCTGTTTAGTTCATTCAAGAAGAATATGTCGCAATTCAGCACCGGAATTTGAAAAGAGTTTTCGTATACATTTCAGTTTTTTATTCCATGTAACTTCTACAATTTCAACCCACAAATTATTTATAATTTGAGATTAAGTACCAACTATGATTTAGATTGAAGAATCAACGTGTTATGAATTGACCATTTGAGCCTAACGAAAAAATCGCACAGAAGAGGAACCCAGACATAAGATCAGCAACCGGTGATAAGTTTCCCATTCCTGTGTCGTATTCAATTCATATAGAATATTTTTTCAAAATTAATTATTTTTTACTCTAGTCCTACCAACTCATTATCTCTGTCACTTTAGCATTAACCCCTGATTTATAGATTCCGTAACGCGACGAAAGGTAACAGTTAACGTTCCGCAAAAATTACCGTAAAACGAGAAGAATATCGCTCAACAACTAGTTGGTCACCACACTCCACAGGGCAAAGAACATAAGTCTACAGAATCGTTGTTCTGAGATTTTATCAGTTTCACAGAGAATTAGAGCACATTAGAGTAAGAAATACATTTTATCAATTCGAATAAGCAACTTGGAATTATTTGGCATCAGTCATTATTTTCCTTAAATTTTCAATAGTCGAAGTGAGTAATTGAAATGCTTACAAATGCTCACTTGGGGCCAATGCTCACAGTTTTACCACACACATTCTCAAATGCTCACCGATATGAACAAATGATCAAACATCGGCAACACTGATTCTGGCTAATACCACGCAGACATTAACAATGTTTGTTGCGGAAAGAAATAGGGTGCTGCTTATATGAAAGTTTTACTCGATGTGAGCCAGTAGCAACTGAAATTTTGTTTCTATCATTTGAATCGCACAGAACGGAATCCCTACTACATCACGAATGACAAGTTTTTTTGGAAACTGAGGATCTTCTCACGCGCAATCCAAAAGTCAAACAAACTCACAAACGTAAAGATTCTTGGGCTTCGAATTCTCAGTGAAAAAATGTGAAATTCTTTACTTGTGAGGTGTTTTCGCCTGAGGCCATTGACTTTTTCAATCATTTGATCATAAATGAGGATTAGTAGTTATATTTCAGACATCACTGGTCTGGAATAAAAATGGAGGGTAATTAATTCTGCACTTATCATGTGATGGGTTTTTATTTCGAAAAATGTTTTGTTACCTACGTATTTTTGTCTGAAAAACACGAAATCGATAATGAAAATGTGGACAAACCACTATTAATCGAGATTTGTCAAGAGAAAGTTCGAAATTTCGCCTTTTTTTCCTCCTGTCTTGATGGATGCATTTAGAGCTACTTTCTCATTTCGTCATTGGACACTTCATATACTTATGATGTACTTCAATGACACATTTTCAAATGGAAAATTCAACAAGAAATATGGTTTTTAAAGCCACCCACGACTCACAGGGAAGTAATTGTGTTTCCCTCGTTATCTACCATTTTCGTTCATTTTATTAACTATTTGGGTAATTACTTTGAGTTTCTCTCTCTTTGTGACCATTGCATTCCACTTTGAGTATTTGGCTTTTTCCTAGTTGAATAGCTGAGATAAGTTTACGTTGGGCCAGGCTCGCACCAGATAGCGGCCAAGAAGCTAACTGGGACAGCCCTGCACTGATGGGAGCGAACAGCTCGAAACTGGTCTGCAGGTAGTGACGTGTTCCTCAACTACCTACTTAGGCGCAGCTCGGCATTTGGGAAGTATACACTTGCAATTAAATTCGTCTTTACGAGTTATTGCATAGATATCGGGAGGATGTAATCCAGTGTTGTGCGTGGCATATAGCCAGGAAAATAGTCAATTTTCTCTTGTTATTTATCATTTTCGTTCATTTTATGAACTATTGGGCTAATGACTTTGATGTTGTTTTCTCTGTGAAATAAATGCATAAGGTGGTGAGACGAGTACAATAAATTATATTGTTATACAGGGAGTTTTTTTAAGTACGTGTAGAAAATTCAGGAGCATGTTGCTGACGTCGAAATAAGAAGAAGTATAAATATATGTCCTAGAGTTATTCGTTTCTGAGATACAGAGTGTCAAAGTTGAATTTTTATTTTTGTTTTTTGTTAATAAATTTCAAAATAATCGTGATATTCGAATGAAGTTTGGTATCTACGGGTATTTTTCAATGACAATATCAAATTTTATGTTAGTTTGTCTCTTTCATGGGGGTGGCGCCACCTACATGTCTTTTGAGTCTTTTGAAACTTTTTTGTGTATACCTGTATGACGTTTCATAGTAGAAAAATAGATTTCTAGAACACTTTTGTGTGAAAAATATATTCTTGGTATAGAGGTCGCTGCGAGCAATTGTTTTTGAGTTATTGGGATTTGAAATAATCGATGCATTTGAATTATTTCCATGGGGCTCGTAAAATTTTGCGCAATTTTTCTCGTGCTTGTCTGTGGATCTTCTTCGATTGCCTGAAGAACAGCTTCTTCTATTTTTGGAGTCCTATAGTAGTCAACGGTCTGCCCAGCGAGCACAAAAACATCTCAGAGATGTTAAAAGTACGAGATTTCGAGACATTGAACCTCCACTGCGATGTTCTGTTCACACATGAATAGAACTATTATAGAACAGCCAATGTCCGCCGCAGGCGGCAATTATCGAGATGTCCTTGATATGTCACAAAACTACCTTCTCCCTAGTTCTTTTTAAAGCCTTTTCATGGACACAACAAAACATTTTCAACGCATCTTGCGCACATTAAATCGCTGTAAAAAAACCATTTTCGAGGTACTTTCCTGAAGCCTTTTGTCAAAATAAACTTTTGCATTAGGATTCCATTTCCCTTGAATGAAAAAATGCATTAAAAATAGATTGAACATAAAAATATTTTCATGATATGAAATTACCTTCTCAATCAGTTTCTGAGTAGTGGTTACTACACACAGACATATAATTGGAAATAGGTTTCCCAATTTTTGAAATGTTCTCCACAATACCACAATGCATAATTTTGCAACTGCGGAGAAGCTGTGTATTGATAAATTCGTACTTTTATATATTGATTACACTGAGGCACCGAACAACAAATCTTGCAGCTGATGGTCATTATTACAAACTAAATAAGTCTTCTAACACAATAAACTTCACCAAATTTCTTTCAGTTCGTTAGCAGCGTGATGTAAGCGTGACACGCTGCAAACGCGAATGCCAATTGCGAACAAGAAGAACAGAATCGAAAAAAATCAGAATTCATCGTATTGTGACGTAAGCATGAGACGTTGTGGTGGGGCAAACAAAGAAAGAGCACAAAAGAACAAAAACAATACTTTCAATATCCTTCTAAGACCTCTTTGGGAAGTGCATATTACGCCTCAAAAAACATCCTCATGCCTACATTTCTAAAACATCCCAAACCATCCCAGGGATACCTCTCAGTAGGCAAACAAGGAAATGCCACAGAAGAACAAAAACAATACTTCAATATCCTTCAAAGACCTCTTTGGTTAGTGCATATTACGTCTCAAAATAACATCTTCATGCCAACATTTTCAAAACATCCCAAACATCCCTGGGGTGTTTGTGCTCGCTGGGTGTGCCTATCACTGGAGCTTTTTCAAAGGATCCAGAATTCCATAAGACGCTCAAAAAGGTTTCTGAATGTCTAGTGATTCGGCAGTCGATGATTATGGGATCTTTCATTTGATTGTTAGTTTTTCAAATTGAAAGCAGAGTCCAGAAAAGTATGCACAAAGAAGTAAGAATCATCTTTTGCCGATATTTCATTGTTGAATGTAGGAGAATATTGAATGAATAAAGAGAAATACACTGGCGTATCTTTTCTGACATTTACTACTAAGAGACGACGACGAGCCCCATGGAAATAATCCAAATGCATCGATAATATCAAATCCCAATAACTCGAAAAGAGTTGCTCGCAGCGACCACTACCAGGAATATATTTTTTTCACAAAAGTGTTCTAGAAATATATGTTTCTACTATAAAACGTGATACAGGTACGCACAAAAAAGTTATGACTTTTCAAAAGACTCCAAAGACATGTAGGTGGCGCCACCCCCATGAAAGAGACAAACCAATATAAAATTGATGATTATGTCATTGAAAAATACCTCTAGATACCAAACTTTATTCGAATATCACAATTATTTCGAAATTTATAAACAAAAAACAAAAATAAGAATTCAACTTTGACACTCTGTATCTTAGAAACGAAGAACTTTCGGACATATATTTATACGAACTTTTCTTCTTATTTTGACGTCAGCAACATGCTCCTGAATTTTCTACACGTACTTAAGAAACACCCTGTACATAACATATGATTCTTGATGTCAGACGACGGTTTGCTGGGATCAACGAAAAAAAAATGCATACGGATTCTGGAGATATAATGTTATTCTGATACTACAATATATAATAAGTTTGTTTTCAGCGTCGAATCGACAGCGGCGCGATTGTGACATATCTATAACGGTCAATTACGGGATGGATGACAAAAAAACATAATAAATACCTATGCATACATCAAGCCGTGGCGGCATAACCGATGATCACTCTAACATTTTGCCGATATCGGATTGCCGCTGCCGATACATATTCGCTGTTGACAACTATAATAGCCCGGCTATAGTATAATCAAATGATGAAAAAAGCCTTTGGCCAAAGGCGAAACTTTTCACACATGTTGAGGAATTTCACATTTTCGTCAATGATACTGCAAAGCCCAAGAATTTTTCCTAGCGAAAATGTTATAAAGATTTTCTGCATGGAAACACGACACGTACCTTCACGAGAGGGGTGTACTGACGCATCCCACTAAGCAAAGTAATATCTCAACAATATTGCAGCAGTATTTTTATGTAATTTGAAATGTTACATCAGATATTGTCGCTATCTTACTGCAAGGTCGCAAAAACTACTGAAACGGACGTTCTGCAATATTATTATGAATGTGATGTTCGCGAATGAATCATTTCAGTAAAGTTATAGTAACATTGTGTATGAAGTACAGTAACATTTAATATTCAATGAACAAATGTAATCTTATTATTATATTTTATTAAGGTTACTGGCAACATGAAATAAAAAGAATAGGCGAATTACATATTTTATGCTATAAATTATACATAGCAGCAACTTATTTCTAATAATCGAATAATCGTGTCGACTATTTTTTTTTTTTTTTTTTTTTATCGCTTGGAGCGCACGAAAGGGAATCCCTATAATGTCAATTGAGTTTATTTCAAAATGTTTCCGATATAACGGTGCTACGGCTTAGGCACTGCATTGCATCAGAACCTGGAACAAAGGAAATAATAGTAAAATAAAATGATCAGGAATATATACCTGTTAGTTCCTCTATCGTCAATTTTGAGAGAAGATTATCCATTTTCAAATTTTCAAACATTCTCTAGACTCTAATTGAAAACCCATGTTCTTGTGAATATTCTGCTGGGGATCATGAGAATAATCATTTTTACAATAATCCATTGATACCTTCACATGAATATCCAAAAGGCATGCTGAGAGTATCATTATAATATACACTGAAAAAATGTTCATAGAATATTCAATAGATAATATGAGGATTTCATGGGATCCAGAGAATATTCTGAAGAACGATATTTGCGGTTGTTTTTTAGATGAATTGTGAGTGCGAGCTGGAAGTTTTTTTCTACAGCAGCTAAGTACAGTAAGATGAGAGATAAGATCTTATGATTTCCATGAGTGTTTTAGTAATCAATTGATTTTGTTTTGCAGAAAATGATAGTGGACTGTGTGTGAGATGTGAGAATTTGAATTTGAGCAATGCGAAAATACGCTTTTAGAGAGAATGCAAACAAACAAAAAAAACGAGGCCGTGATTTTCCTACCTGGTTGATCCGATGTTTCTTCTGACGTCTGGCAGGACTAAGTATTTGCTGAATCGTGAATCCAGTTGCACATAAGAGGAGATTGCTGATCAGGAAACTGATAGGTTTTCACTCGCGCGCGAGACCGGCAGAAATTTTCATATGAGCGAGAGAATACCGAATTTTCGGGTATATCGAATCGATATCGATCGCGATCAATTTTCGAGTGTCTAGGTGGATTCAAGACGACCCGTCCCAAAAAATTACAGCAACGTGTGTCGTATCCATATTTTCTTCTTTCTTGAGATTAGTTTGGAAAAGCACGACCATGATCGCGATTTGAGACTCAAAGAGAAATATAAATGTAACTTAAAATAACTGATTAACTATATATCTATACCAAAAATGAAATGGTGTCGGAACAGATTTCATATCATTTTTATGATAAATAGAGATCCTGATGAGCCAATAGAGACTCGAAAGCTTAAACAGAAACAATAAAAGAGTAGGTACACTTTGTTTTACTTTAACTGCACACTCAATACTCAAAGGCATTCACAAGTTTGTCCTATAACTGTAAGTAGGTAAACGAATGATTAAAATCATTCTATTCTTTTTATTGTCGATCGAAACGATTCGCTTAGATCAATAAACGGTGTTTGAATTTGAAAACTGTATACCTTACCTAGAATAACTGATGACTTACCTAACCATCAACTGTTAACTGCAATTCAATCCTTTCCAACTGCATATAATATCATCACATATATATCGCCAGTTCACAAGTGTACTTTAATTGATGTTCCAAAGTATTTTTATTGGTATTATATTTGCCATTTGGACGTGTACAACAACAAAATACCTGTTACCTAAGCCAAACACCAAGAAAAATGGCGACTGAAATGCTGGCGTTTGTCGAATGCAAGTTTGCGACTGCGCGTAGGCATTTCATAAAATGGCGTTTCACGATCGATACACAATGTAGCATTTTGTATATCTCAGCTTTAATACAATTAATATTTAAAAATGTGTTGCATCTTATAAGTTGTGGCCATATTGTTTGTAGTTAGCTCATGTTATTTACAAACTCAATAAATATATATAATTACTATTTACCACGAATCCAAAAACCCAAGAATCGTCCCTCCCCAAGAACCATATAGAAGGATTCAAGAATGCATTAAAAAAAAAACTCAATAAAGTATCAATTTCAATGCAACATTACAATTGAAAATTTGCTGATAGTTCCATATGTAACGTTCCACTGATATTGTTCGTAGTTAGTCCATGTGATGTTGAAGTTTTAATGAGAATATATAGTTGATGCAATATTGCTATTGAAACTTAAATGAAAGGGTCACTTTGTAGCTTACAAACAATTTGTCAGTAGGTTTTTCTGTTATATTGTCAACACGAATATAGCAGCAAAATTGATACAATATTGTATTTTCATATTACGGTACTGGTAGAAAGCTCAGCAATATATTGTGGCAATATTTTGTAACATTACATGTTTAGTGGGATGGCATCTGCGTCCTCCCTGTACGAAATGGATGACAAATCTTACCTTGATATAACGAATGGCGGCTGGTGCGCCGCCGCGACAATGAACCGGTGACCAGAGAACCCCGCCGAAATTTTCCGAGGAAACAAGTTCACGCTCCTAGTGAATTTCCCTTTCTGGAAGCTGGTCAGCACGTTCGGGCGACTGGAACCTAGGGCATCGACGTACAAGTTGTGCGTGTAGAGAATATACGGCGCCTCCTGAAATACGTTCCAAGCTTTGTTTCATCGACAGATATCTCTAAAACAGCTGGAGAATATCTTGCGATTGTTGTTCCAACGTTCCTAGAGTGCAGTCACACATGAGTCAAGCGCACGAGCATTACGATATCTATATCTTGAGCGAGTAGTGAACACAAATTTTTCAACGCCATCATTGGAAGTTGCAAACATTATTCTTCTCGAATATGTTTCCGAACGCGAAGTACCTTCTGTGTTTCGACTGCTCTATGTATGGTTTTGACAAAAACTGACCTTTGTTATCTGCATATACTGTGAATGTGAATACTGTGAATGTGAACCACTGGACAAGATCGGTGTACCCTTATGAAATCCTGATTTCACAACCGATTTAAAAAAAAACTCTTGAATAGGTGGTGGAAAAATTCCACTCAAGTATGTCAGGTAGTGCCATCTGTCAGCAGAGTGATTTACTTGGGGTCTGTACGTGTGACTATAGATGGCAGCGCCATACAGTGTATGTCGCGATATCTCTGTATCCTACCTCAGAGCTTTGCCACAAGATGGCTACAACATGACTACAACTTCATGTTATACCCTGCGTCTTCGAAATGGGTGATATACCCGAAGCGTAGAGTTGTCCCAGTTGTCAGCAGACCGAGAGCGGCTGATGAGACCTGGTGGGTCGAAACAGTACTGTCTTGCTCCTGCTGACAATTGGGGCAACTCTGTTCATCCTAGATCTCTCAGTTATGAGATTTAGCAAAAAAACTCTTTTTCAGCAGGATAATCCCAGTCATCTCCACAATACTATTGAATGGAAATGTTGGGATTTTAGGGCATGTTTCGAACGTATATTGCTGCATCATCAGCTATGATATTGAATGTAATTCTACAAGATAAAAATAAAAATAGGTACCATTTTAATATATTTTTTTTGTGCTGGTTCCTACGAAAAGGGATATCCTCTAATGTTCAGAGAACATCCTGAGAACCAAGGGAAATAAGGTAGGAATTGGTGTCCTTCTCGAATTTCTGGAGGTTATATGCCTCGGAGAACACCTTCCTTGGCAATGTGTTTCAGAGCCTTGCTGTTCGTTGGATGAACGAGTCTTTGGAAAGAGATGTTCTGCAGGTCTCTAAAGTGATCATGAAGGGGTGCGAAGCCTCAACTCGACGGGTTAATCCCGCGGGGACTGCCAAGGGAGGAACAATTGTTGATATTTCAGAAGATGGAAATATCCATAAAATAGAGCCAGATCGCCAACTTTTCTACGATGTTCCTGATAAGTGAGCGAGTTTGTGAGCGAGGTATCGCCCACGAGACGAACTACCCTTTCATGGACAGAATCCAACAGTTCCAGTGTATGTTTGGATGCTGCACTCCAAATATGGGAACAGAATTCCAGGACAGGTCGGATCTTATAGATCATAAGCAGCTGACTGGAAGTGAAATAGCTCCTGGCCCGAAACAGAAAACCAAGTTTTTTCCAAGAAAGGTTATTGCTGATAGTAATACCAAGCATCGAAATGGATGTCTTCAAAGGTATGGTTATGACAAGCTTATGTTGGGCACAGTGAGATCGGCTTTTCTAGAGAAAAAGCATGCTTGTGTTTTGTTTGCATTGAAATCTACCAAGTTATTGGATCCCCATTCGAGAATTGTTGCCAAGTCCATATTTATGTTGTCGACATTTCTCCCTAGTTCGTTTCTGATTTGACTGGCTGGTATTGAAGCCCTGGAAGAGAAGGCGGTATGGAGGGTAATATCATCCGCGAAGCTGTGTACTGGACATGAAGTTGCTTTCAACAAATCGTTGATATGGAGTAGAAATTTTGTTGGTGCTAGAATTGATCCTTGCAGAACAGCAGCATTTATGATAAGAGAGTCAGATGAAACTCCGTCGACCACTACAGGGAGAGACCTGTTTGAGAGAAAACTAGCTAGCAGGGAACATAGCTGGGGAGGCAAGCCATAAGATAAAAGCATGACGAGGAGTCTGTGGTGCCAGACTCGATCGAATGCCTTGGGGATATCAAGTGTCACGGCTAAGGTTTCACCATATTTTTCAATAGATTGCTGCCATATATGTGAGACGTAAACGAGCAGGTCACCAGTTGATCTCTGATGACGGAAACCATATTGCCTATTGATAATACCTGAATGTTTCAGGTATTTCATAAGCTCGATGTTGATAGCTTTCTCCATGATTTTTGGAATAATAGAGAGCAGTGCGATCGGTCTGTAGTTGCTAGGTAGGGTCTTTTTGTCCTTTTTAGGAACTGGTTGTACTCTTGCAATTCTTCAGTTGGACGGGAATATCCCCAATTTGTAAGAGTAGTTGAACAACTTGCAGAGGACAGGAGTTAGTTCGGGATCACATTTCTTGAGAACAATCGGTGGGATTCCGTCGGAGCCACAAGCTTTGTTGGTGTTGAGACCGAATAAAATCTTCCTTATAGTACGTTGGCGAAAGGTGATCTCGGGCATATGACTGTAGATTGGCGTTATGATTGGAGGTTGTTTTCCCGATGAATTCAGAGTGGAATTTCCAGCAAATAAATGCGCAAAGATGTTGGCTTTCTCCTGGGCAGTTGTGGGTAGTGTTCCATCTTCCTTAGTTAGAGGAGGAAACGAGCTGGAAGTGAAGTTTCTTCCTACAGCTTTGGAGAAGGACCAAAATGAACGGGATCCGTTAGGACATTCAACAAGTTTTGATCTTATTTTGGCATTATGAGCATCCTTTGATGATCGAATTGTCTCATTGACATCGACATATTCTGCTCTAGTCTCAGGGCCTGGATTTTTCTGCCATCGATGGAATGCTGCCTGTTTGTAAACGACAGCTCTAGAGCAGTTTCTTCTAAACCAGGCCTTACTCACAGGGAGAGAGAAAATTCACATGTTGTATTTATTGTCTTTTTAAAATTAGGCACATTATAAACGCCTTGATAATGACTTTTTTTCTCCATATGTGAGTAATTAATTCAACTGATACTTTGTTTTATATTTTTATCTTGTACAATAACATTTGATATCATCGCTGATGATGAAGGTACACAGGGTGCTAATCAAAATGAATACATTCTATTCGAACGCTTAAGGCTCAAAGCGTACTATCTAATGGCACCATGCATTGAAAAAAATATAGTGATCAAAATAAGATTTTGGCAATAAGACCCTTATTTCGTCCACCCAAAATTCTGCTCATCGAAAGCTAGTCGCTTATGATGGAAGGCATATAAAACTAGGAAAACCACGGAGAACGAAGCGACGTTGCCACACGGTCATAAAAATGGTGAGATAGCAAGCAAAGTTTAATAGTGACTATAGAAAGTTGCCGTTTCTTAGATCTGAAATTCATCACGTTGAATAAGTTTTAAAATGGATCTTATTACTATTATTGAGAAGAAAATATTTCAATAAGACTCGAAAATCTATGACGAATAGTGGATGAGAAAATATAAAAATGGAGCTAAAATGTGAAAAACTTCACATACGATAAGATTTTCACAATTTTTTCAGGTGAAATACTCTCATATGATGAACTCTAAAGTTACATTGACTTGCCTAACTTTTATATATCCTACTTCCCCAACCTAAAGCCTACATTTTCGAGAAGTAGTCACAATATTCACATTGAAATTACCTACTGAGAAAACAAATACAACATCAGTGAATTATTGAGGTCAAGTTGATCGGTAAGTAAAAATGTTTTTTTCGTTTGTTGTTTTGATGATTCCAAATTCTTCTTAGAATAACACCAAATATTGTTTCGATGATCATTTATAAATTTCACACGTAGGAAATAAAGGAATGAAACTAGATAATTTGAAATCATATAGAAGTCAACAAACGCAAAAATTCTAACAAACCATACTCACAAATAGAGAGAAACTCAAAGTCATTACCACATACTAGTTCATAAAATGAACGATAATGGTAGATAACGAGAGGAAAACAACTACTTTCCTGGCTATATGCCACGCAGAACATTGCATTACATCCTCCCGAAATCTATGCGATAGTTCGGCGTTCGCGTTTTCATTTCGCGGACTTCGAACGCCTCGTATGGTATAAATGCCGAGATGCGTTTACGTTGGGTCAGGTTCGCACCAGATAGCGGTCAAGAAGCTATCTGGGACAGCCCTGTACTGATGAGAGCCAAGAGCTCGAAACCGGTCTGCAGGTAGTCAGCGTTCCTGAACCACTTAAGCGCATCTCAGCGTTTAGGAAGGAAACACTTGCGTTTATACGAACTATCGCATAGATTTCGGGAGCATGTAATGCAATGTTCTGCGTGGCATATAGCCAGGAAAGTAGTTGTTTTCCTCTCGTTATCTACCATTATCGTTCATTTTATGAACTAGTAAGTGGTAATGACTTTGAGTTTCTCTCTATTTGTGACCATTGTATTCCACTTTTGAGTATTTGGCTTTTTCCCTAGTTGAAACTATACTCAATAATTGACCGCTGTTGAATTTGTTTTCTTTAAAGTAGGGTACTTTCCGACAATGAAGGCTTATAGCGAACCCTTCTACAGGTAATTTTGATCATTCAGTTTGGGAAAGTATGATATGAAAGTTAGGCAAGTCAATGTGAGTTTAGATTATTGTACGAGTAATTCACCTGAAGAAGCTACTGTGTTAGCGAAATATTTTGTGTGGTTACGAATTTTATAGAAATCTAATCGTTTGTGAAGTTTTGTTATAATTACTATGGATTCCCATCAAGTAACGGCCGAATGAATTCAAAAACAAAACAAAAACAAAAGGATTAATAGTTTTCGTTAGCCATGAAAAGTACACTGAGAGAAACTGGATATTGAAAATATCTACCAGCTCTGATTGTAATAACCATTATAAGGAAATCTCCTATTCCTGATCATTTTATTATTACAACAGTATTCTCTCCATTCTGTAATTATAAAAATCGATTTCTTGAATCATTTGTAATACCCTTGAATGAACTTTTGCTACCATCATAACACAGGTGTGTTATGACATTATGAGAATTTTATAAATTCCAGTCTATTTAGATTTTTTATTGGCATAGCTCGTTTTGTGAATTATGCTCATTGGTGAATTCAGATAATGTTAGTCCCAATAATCATAGCTGTTTGGGTTTCTAGCATTGTACGTTGACGAATAACTCTAGCAATTCACATGTATGACGGTTATTAGGCATTCGACAATCGTAATTCGGCTCATTTCGCTCTAGTGTTTCATTAGTATTGGGGCTGAGAAAGATACAGATCGCGTTCATTTCACTGCTGTTCTTGGTCATGGGTGCCCGTGTTCAATTATTGTTCAATGGTTTCGATCGTCCGAATCGATAGAGCCGTGTCTTGTAGGTGAATGTGTGTGATGTAGCAAATTTTTGTTTTAGTGCTGGCTGTGAACCGATCTGTGGAATACACCGTGCATTGCATTATTGCAATGAAAAAAGTATTCTCCATACCCACTTTTCACGGCCTGAAATTGGTTTATTTCAAAAACAAAATGATCGATGAGATTCTGAATCAAAATATCTGGGTTTCTGTGAGGGAAGTTTCATTGACAATTCTCATCATAACTCCGAAGGAAGGGTAAATATAAGTATTCAACTAATTTCTTAATAAATTCGTCAGTAATGCATATAGATGATATTTCTCCGAAAAAATCAATTAGTAATGTCAAGAAACTTCGACAGATACCCAAATATTTCAATTCAGAGAGTAAACGTACTTTTTTTTTGAAAACAATAACTTTGGATCATGAAAAGTGATAGTGTGGATAGGATATTTATTTTCATTGCAGTAATTCAAAGCACGGTTTCGTAATAATGTTGATTAGATAACCTTATTACCACTGTTTGATGAATATACTAGAGTAGAAGAATATTGGTATAACTGTTGAAAATGAGCTATATTACAATAGCATGTCAACATGTCAGGTTTCATGCAGATATCAGATAACTATAATAAAATGAGACGTATTACTGCGTTACCTCAAGATGGTTGTGCCAGTAATAAAAACATGCTGTTTTATGTCGATAGTCTAATAACCACTGTAGAGTGGAGAGTTACTCATTTTATGGGAATAATTCCTATTCGACATTCTGAGTTATGATAGAAACTAGAACAAGTAGTAGTTATTCAGCAGCGGTGTTTTTATAAAAGTTCGCAAATTGAATAAGCTGCCATAACTACAAGTCACCTGAAAATTCACTTCATCTATGGTAGCAAATGAACACATCTGTCCCCTATTTATTGCAGATATCGTAATAACGGTTATCAGATTTCCAATTATGATAACTCAAGTTTTCTCTCAGTGTAACACATTAAATAAGTAGGTATGATGAGAACGGTCAGAAATCTGTGGAATAAGCTGAAGGAATACCAACATCACTTCTAATTACTAAAAAGCAACTGCTAGTCTCCATCACAATGGTTTGGAAAGAATCTTTCACTACACACAAACTCAAAAGCTCATAAGAAATACTAGGCACAGACACTAAAATCGACTCAAATGGAGTAAAAACTTGAGAGTCATGGAAACCATCCATCCTTCTCGAAGTGGTACAGATTTTTTCAAAGAAAAACTAAAATAACGCCAAGTCTTTCGACCACAAAAATTATATTACACAAAATGTATTGTGACTAGTTTCGGCTCAAACAGCCATCTTCGGACATATCAGTACACATATTGTCCCTCTGTAAATTGAATATCTGTACAGGTACTGATAAGTTGTTGAGGAACAAACTCTACTTTAGATTTCCAAGGCAAAGTGCCGCCAGACATTCCACCGGTTGAGAGTCGAATGCCCGAAATCGTCTTCCGTCAACGCACTATCAGACGAATTTTGCTTGGTGTCAAAACGAATAGGGCTAAGGGTCCTGATGGAATTCCACCCATTATCCTCAAAATATGTGCACCAGAATAAACACCGATTCTCTGCAAGTTGATTTCCGTCTCGTACAGGTCGAGTATTTTTCCATCATGCTGGAAGACAGCTAGAGTCCAACCAATCCCCAAAAAAGGGAACAAGAACCTGCCCAACAACTACAGGCCCATTGCCCTGTTATCAGTAATCTACAAAGTGATGGAGAAAGCCATCAATATTGAGCATATCAAATATCTGGAGAACTCAGGAATCATCAATGATAGACAATACGGCTTTCGCCACCGAATATCTACTGGAGATCTACTTGCCTACGTCACCCATTTATGGCAAGCTTCATTAGAAAAACACGGGGAATCTCTAGCTGTCGTTGGACATATCGAAAGCATTTGACCGTATTTGGCACGTAGGACTCCTCCACAAACTACCATCATACGGCTTACCACCTCAGCTATGCCATCTCTTATCGAGTTTTCTTTCAGGCAGATCGCTTTATGTGGTGGTGGACGGTGTATCGTCTGATACCATTGGCATCAATGGGCTTATATCACAAAAAAATTTTATTCCATAATTCGATAGAATTCACCCAAACTAGCTCACCACCGCAAACCGTTTATCGCTGTGAGCTCCCTACGTTTTATAAAAAATTATTGAAATCCCCGATTTTTCGGACCTCTGAAAACGAGGCGATGATGTGACGTCAAAACCCTAATACTGAAACAGGACTATTCCAGACAGAGATGAATGATACATGATTTTTGGCAGAGTGAATTAGCGCGAGATCACAGTTGAAAGAATTAATATATCAGTTGCCTCAGTCCCCGTCCGGCGTTTGGTATTTTCTTTTAACTATAGCGAGATGAAGTTTCTACCTCATAAGAGGGTCCGTTTTCAGATGGTACTATTATTTATGTCCAAAAATTGAACATTCCAGTAAATTTTTCGATCGAATTATGTCGTCAATCATTATTTATGTATGAAAGGATCATCATAAACATGGTTTGAGTTAAAAGTTCTACCAAGGTGTACACGCCCATTCCGGCGTTCCACAAGGTTCAATTTTGGCACCTTATTCCTTCTTCATATCAATGATCTGTTGGGAGTAACAACTTGCCCCATCCACAGCTTTGCAGATGATAGTACCCTCCATACTGCGTTCTCTTCCAGAATCCCCATTTCTTCCCAGGAACCTAAGAACTCACGGCGCAGGCAGGTCAATGCTGCCAATGAAGACCTTGCTGAAATCACAGCCTGGGGAACCAACAACCTAGTTGAATTCAACGCCACCAAAACTCAAGCCTGCATTTTCTCTAGAAAGGCGGAACTCAGTACGCCCGCGACATTGTAATGTCCGGCTCCACCATCCCCACCAAGCCCACCATATCTATGCTCGGTACTTCGATCAGCAACACTCTTTCATGGGATAATCATGTCAGATCCATCGCGAAAGCTGCCTCACAAAAACTCGGATTCTTGTTCCGTGCGAAGAGCTACTTTACACCTCAACAGCTTCTCATGATCTACAAAGCGCAGATACGGCCTGTTCTAGAATACTGTTTCCACATATGGGGTTCAGCATCAAAACATACGCCGATGCTCTTAGATTCCATCCAGAGAACAGCCATCCGCCTGGTGGGTGACGCCACACTCACTCACTCTTTGACATCATTGGAACACCGTAGAAAGGCGGCGACCTTCCACTTTTCTACCGATACTTCCACGGAAAATGTTCTTCAGAAATCTCTGCTATCATCCCTTCACTAGCAATACCAGTCAGACGAACTAGACAAGCCCAGTCAGCACATCCTTTCGTTGTCAACCTCGAAAGATGTCTAACAGCACTTTATCAAAACTCCTTCATCCATAGAACGGCTAGGCTCTGGAATTCATTGCCTGAGGAAGTATTCCCAACAACATATAATCTCCAGAAGTTTGAAAAAATTCCAATACCTACCTCCTATCCCTATACTCCCTAGGAACGCACGATGTTCTTTGAACATTATAGGGATTCCCTTTCGTGCGCTCCAAGCGATAAAAAAACACTCTTATAAGGCCATGTGGAAATCACATCATGAAATGAAAATAAAATTGAAGAGCCGTGGAGTCATTTGGTCCAAATCAGTCCGTTAAAGGAATGCTTAAATTTTTGAGCCGACTAAACAGCCAAAAGAACCCAACTATCATCAAGGTCAACATTGGCACAAACTTGGGGAAATTGTATTTACTTTTCAGTTTCATCTTCAAATGGCCATTTTTGTGAAAGACAAAAGCCAAGGAAAGGGCGAAGTGTCAAGCATATAGAAACAGACGTTGAAAGAATTTTTATTCTGACAATCGACAGTGGCAAATGATACAAACGAATGACAAGGACAAAGAAGGTAGTAAACATAATCAAAGACAGAAGAAGAAGATATCAGGAAATGAACAAAACAGGGCCAGCTTGAGAAAATGCAAACAAGACAAACTTGAGGATCAAAAGTATTCCCTTCATTTTCATACCCAATTTTAGTGATAAAAAAATTCCTTTGAAGACTGAAGATTCTGGCATTTTTTTGACACTGAAGCATATTGCTGAAATAATTGTGAAGATGACTGGAAAGACTTCTACTACAAATCTTTCAAAGCTGATCGTGGTATTTCCAGACAGCACTGGATATTCCTAGAATATTCTCTAAATATGCTGAAAGAGAAGAGTATATTCCGAATACCCACCGAATATTCCTAGAATATATATGTGCCAAAGAATATTCAAATTTGTATATTCTAGTAATATGCCAAAATAATATACACCGAATATTCCAGAAGGAATATTCAATGATGAATATTCCAAGAATGTTTCATTGGAATGTTCAGAAAATATTCAGGTGGTTATATTCGAGGAATATTCTCATCGTAATATTCTGATTTGTATATTCATGGAATATACCATGATCATTCTCCCCATGTGTTTTAATGAAATATAGTATAGTATGAACACCAATCACTATATTATATTTTATAGATGCGAGATGCGAGTATCAAACATTTATTTTGGTGAAAATGTGGTAGAAATACTCCGTATCTGAAAGTGGAGTAGTTAGTTACCAGGAACCAGGAACAAAAAGCCATCACCACAATCTTAATAGGGACCAAATTACTCTATCAGATCATCGTACATGTTCGAGCCCATCTTAAGTCAGCTTTTTTCTAATTATGAATATGTCTAAGTGGAATATTCCAGGAATATCCATTTATCAATATTCCTGTACTATCCCTGCAATATTATAGGTACATTCTGAATACCTAGGGAATATTCCGTGGAAGATATGTATATCCCTGGCATGTTCATGAATATTCCCAATATCCAAAAATAATATTCTATGAATATTCATGGAATATCTGGTGCTGTCTGGGTTTTAATTTTCAATGGCAGCATGTGATTTTTTCTCGTACCTTCCTCGACGCCATCACTCTCTCCGACTGAACGATAACGAGCAAATTCACGAAATTGTGCGAGTCCTCGTGCATCAAGAAGTCCAGTACCCTCCACTGCGAAGATCTGGCGAAGACGACCACCCTGTTGTGGCTCTGATCTCCGATGACGGTCCTGCATTTCATCACGTCGTTCAGAAAGAGGATGTACGTGACGCAGGTCGTCAAGGGATTGTCCACCACCAGCTGGTAATCGTCGCTTATCCTGCCGAAAGGGTCGGACAAGGTTCAATTTCAGTTATGAAATGGAATTTTTATGGAAATTTTCATCATACAGGGTGAGTCATGAGGAACTGTACATTCTTCTATCACGAATAGCCCTAATAACACGCTTATGTCTCATGGATATCCTTAGGACGTCCTGTCGGGACATTCAGGACGTCCATAGGATGTTCGAATTCGGTACCATGGACGTCCATTGGACGTCTGTGGGACGCACAAATGTCCCACTTGAGGACCAACTAGGGAAGTTCTTGAGGGATGTCCCTGGGACAACTATCTAATGCCTTAATCCTACAGTTTTCCTCATCAAGCACTACAGAGGACACAGCAACGCTGAGAGATATCAATTGGATGTCCATAGGATGTCCCAGGGACGTACGAATTATTCTTGAATTTGAATTTTTCTGGGTCCCTCTAGGACCAGATCTTGCGTAACTGATTAGAACATCCAGTTGAGTTGATGGTCCGTAGAAGGTCCCCAAAAAGTTTCCCACGGAATTCCAATGGACTTATGTGGAGGACATTGACGAGGTGTACTTATAGCCTACGAGCAATCATTCGTCGGCGAGGTGTAAGTAAACGTCTTCTCAGGGACAACATACTGAAAGTACCGACTGGAACGTCCATAGGACGTTATTTCTAGGACATTAGAAGAGTACAGTTCATGTACCAATTGGGACATCCGACGGATATCCCTAAGGAACATTCGAAGGATGTCCATAAGGGACATTTCGATTTTTATACGATCCTGGAAATATTGAGGGCGTCTGTGCAGAGATATTTGAAGGAATGAACCATCAGGGACATTTCATGGTTGTCTAGAAACGACATTATATGAGATCTGAAGTCATGTCAGAATATGTACTACTCGGAACATCCGATGGATGTCCCTAAAGGAATGTTTGAAATCATTTTCCATCAGGGACATGCCGAGGACGTCCTTGCATGGACATTCTACAATATGTACCACGTGGCACGTCTGAGGGATGCTATTTCTAGGATATTTGAAATGATGTACCAGCTGGGACATTCCGTGGACGTCCTTGCTCGGACATATTGCATGAGATGTACGGGATGGGACGTCCCAAGAACACTTATTTTTGGTCTGGGACAATCGGACTTGAATTGTACCAAATAGGGACGTCCCTAGGACGTTGTGTGCTATGAGGGTACCAAAGCTATACAAGAGGAAAAAGATTTAGTTTTAGTTCTGCTCATGTATCGTAAGAGTCCTCTAGAAAGTGGATTTTACCATACCACATACCATGTTCTGTCTATATCAACTGAACAAGAAGCAATGCTATTGTCTCCGTTCAGAAGAGAAAAATCAACGAATCTGCTTGCATTCTTCTGAACGGTGACAAAAGCATTGCTTCTTGTTCAGTTGATATAGACAGAACATGGTATTCACTACTGATATCTGAAAATGAAAATGGTCAATTCAAGATTAATTAATGAAGACATCCTGTAACTCATTTGAATGCCAACGTCACCAATTAACACAGAACTGAAAAGTTTTTAGAGAGATACGAATTTGCTATTCATATAACCATTTTTACGGTCGAAAACGGGAACAGATTCGGTCCCGAAACGTCCAAAGATAAGTGAAAATTTGATATTTTTTCTATATACCTTTATTTCTCTTCTCCAAACCTTTTTCAATACAAATTGTCACTGACAAGCTAGTGAATTTTTCTTTTAGGCTCTCTGATAGGAAAATTCTTCAAACGCAGTGACATTTTTGGGCAAATCATCTGATTTGTCCTTACTACACGTATATTGAAATAATATTCATATTCTTATTTTATAGAAACGAGGAGAGAAAATCCCAAATAAATTTGGAATAATGAATGTACCACCTCCTCGAATAACCTACAGACAGTATTTCAAACCAATAGCATTGAATTCGAATGTAAGATTTCAAGATAGACTAAAATCGAAGTGGTAGTTTAGTAAAATTGAAGATAGACCTAGTGATCGCCTGATCGGTCATATGTCTCAGAAAAGGAAGATGGTTCTCTGATAAGAAGAAATCGTAGGTTTATCGAACTGTTACCAAACTCCAGTGATGATGATATTGTTGAAATCAGTGATAGTGAAGTAGATACTTCATCTCATTCGGCGAGACATGAAGAGGAGAATTTGGAAAATACGTTTCTTGATGAAACTGTGTACAATCTACCAAAAAGCTCGATGTTTGGCAGAAAAGCTAGGGAACCTTATATAGATTAATGTATAATTGAGATATAGGATATGTTAGGAATATTATCTCATTATTTCAACTGCTCTTAAAAAAGTGGACTGTAAAGGACTTACCGAAATATGTTGCGGCTTTCTCTGACGTCACTGTCACTATTTGAAAGGGAAATCAGGATAGGGCTAGAGAGTATGGATCAGTAAAGGAAAATAGTGAAATATTAAATATTATATGTTGTCGGCCGGTCGCGAAAATGCTAGATATTGTTTGGTATTGTTTTTCTCTCGTCGCGTGCGATACAACTGAACTCTTCCTTTTTGATGTCATTCCACTACCCATGGAAATACGTATATGCAAAAAAGAATCAGTACAAAAAGTCAAGAGACCCTTTTTTGTTAGACCAAATATATTCTTTCACGAGGTGAATTTACTATGAAGTATTTGACACGATTCTTTAACTGATATACAGGCAACCAAACATACAATTTTATATCGGCCAAAACATCCTGCCCCGGGGGTTGAATTTTTAAAAATTAAACAGAAAATATAAGCCAAAACGGATTCGAATGCTTAACGTGGAATACCCAATAGAACTAATTTTATGCAATAATTCATAAAATTATAATAAGAAAAAAGAAAAAAAAAATGAGGTGATAACAGAATAACACCTAAAAACAAATACCCAAACTTAAACTACCTAACCTACTGTGCTGAAGTGAGGACTTCAGAACTCACTATTCATTGATTGGGAAGTGGGCATAATTTTGCCACTGGCCTTGTGTAGGTACTGTTTTTTGTCCTCACTACGGCTACACGGGCAATGCCATCTTTGCCAGGATACAATCTTTCTATAATAGCAAGAGGCCAATGCAGCGGAGGAATATTCTCATACAAAATCAACACAACCATGCCTTCTCTAGCTGGATTATTGACTGTATTCCATTTCTGTCTAGACTGCAGTGTAGTCAGATATTCTACATGCCAACGTTTCCAGTAATGATTCACTAATAAATCTAATAATTTATATCGGCTCGCATGATTGATTGTTTCATGAGACAAATCTTCTACAGGTAGGGCACCCAGGGGGGCGCTATGTAAAAAATGAGCTGGGGTAAGAGCAATCGGGTCATTGGGGTCATTGGATAAATTGCATAAAGGCCTAGAGTTCAGTAGGGCTTCAATTTGGTTGAGAACGGTGACGAACTCTTCATACGATAGGATTTGGTTACCTATGACCCTTGCAAGATGATTTTTTACACTTTTTATATTTGATTCCCATAATCCACCGAAATGACTTGCTGAGGGTGGATTAAACTTCCAAGTTATTTTGTGAATGTTTAATTCGCATTGAAAGGCGTTTTTGTACTGTTGTGAATTTACCAGCTTAAATATTTCGTCCAGATATCTTTTCGCACCAACAAAATTGGTTCCATTATCGGAAAAAACCGTTGTACAACATCCACGTCGAGATATAAATCGTTTAAAGGCAGCGAGAAAATTTTCAGTAGATAGAGAAGAGGCTAGTTCCAAATGAATGGCTTTAGTGGTAAGACATATAAATAAACAAACATAAGCCTTTTGGCTTTTTACACCCCGGTATCGACCCATTGTAATAGAAAAGCTCCCTGTGAAATCGACACCTGTTGTGATGAATGGATTGGCCTGATTTACTCTTTCCAACGGTAAATCAGCCATCATTGGAAAATTTGGTTTAGGTTTCAACTTGAAGCAATGATTGCATTTCCAAACTCTTTGTCGAATTATATCTCGAGCAGATAATATCCAATATCGCTGTCTCAATAATGTTTGCAATAAATATGAGCCTGTATGACAATTCAATTTATGAAAATAGTCGATGAGCAAACATACGAATCTATCCGATTTGGGCAATAAAATAGGATGCTTATGCTCAAATTTCATAGGCGCATTAGATAACCTACCACCAACTCTGATCAAACCGTCTTTGATAAACGGGTTGAGACGGCGAATTGGGGACTTCAAAATTTCATTTTCTGTTAAACGTTTATAGTCATTTGCAAAGTGCCTTTGTTGGACTGCACGAATTATCATTATTTCTGCTTTTTCTAAATCTGAATTACTAATGGGTTTTTTCTTTGGCAAAATTCGAAGAAATCTCAAAACATACACAGTGGAGTTCAACAACTTAGAAAATGATGAAAAATATTCAATTAAGCTATATAAGGGCGAGATTGTCAGTGCGGTTCCTGACAGAACAACATTACTGGTCAGAACTAATTCATCGCCATTTGATTTGATGGATTCGATAGGCCATTCTTTTGGTTCGAGCAAAAGCCAATCAGGGCCGGGAAACCAGGTTTTATGATTCATTAATCCAGAAGGTGTGAGCCCTCTGGAAGCACAGTCGGATACGTTTTCCTTTCCAGGTACAAAATACCAATGAGTACAATCTAAACAACTTTTTATTTTGGAAATTCTATTAGATACGAATAAGGGCAATGATTTCGATTGCGAATTTATCCAATTCAACGTGATAGTTGAATCCGACAACGCATAAATCTCGCTAATTTTCACTCTAGCAACATACGTTTGTTTTATGCCAAATATCAGTTTGGCCAATAGTACGGCGGCAGATAATTCTAATTTAGGTATTGTCATTAGTTTTGACATAGGTGAAACCTTGGTTTGTGAACGAAGTAAAGATATATTCACTCGACCACAGCTATCAACTGTCCTGGCATATACTACCGCGGCATAACCTGACAACGAGGCGTCAGAAAAGCCAATCAGCGCAAGGCACGAATTATTTTCAAAAAATGAAATATGTCTTGGTATTTTGAGTGAATTGATTAAATCAAATTCGTCCTGAATTTTTTCCCATACACTACTTATCTCTTCAGGGGCAATTTGGTCCCAATCTAGATGTATTTCCCAAAGTCTTTTAATAAGAGTTTTTACCAACAATGTAAGTGGAGAAATGAAGCCTAATGGATCAAACGTGCGCGCAACCAAGGATAGCATATTGCGTTTTGTGCATGCTACCTTATGATTATTAATTTGAAAACTGAAGTTATCATTTGATGCCTCCCATTTTAATCCCAACACCTTCAAACTACTATTATCGAATTCTTTCGTTTGGTTAAGTTTCAAATCATTTGGAAGTTTGGCTAGTACTTCGGACGAATTTGACATCCATTTAATCATCTGAAAACCCCCCGATCGGAACATTTCAACTAATTGGACCTGGATTTTGAGAGCTATATCATTGTTCGGCATGCTACTTATAAAATCATCCATGTACATGTCACGATTGACTGGATCAACCGCAAGAGGGAAACGTTCAGATTCATCTAAACATAACTGTTTCACCACTCTTAGGCTGAGAAATGGTGATGATTTAACCCCGAAGCTAAGCCTATTTAATTCATAAACTGAAATTGGTTCATTCACATCGAATCTCCACAAGATTCGTTGATATTTTCGATGAGATTCGATCAATTTAATTTGTAGGTACATCTGACGCAAGTCCGACACAAGAGCTATGGGAAAAATCCGAAAATTCAACAAAATATCTACGGGATTCATTTGTAACTTCGGACCAGTATATAACACATCATTCAATGATTTTCCTGTTTCGGTTTTCATGCTGGCATCAAAGACAATACGGCAAGGGGTGGAAACACTACTTGTTTTGAAAACGCAATGGTGCGGGATGTAATAGGCGGGTAAATCAATTTCCTTAGGATCAACTAACGACATAAAACCTTGATCGAGGTAGTCGTTGAGAATTGAGCAATATGTTTGACGCAGGCTTGGCAATTTTTGCAACTTTCTTTCGAGTGAAATCAGTCTATTTCTGGCTAAGTGGTATGAATTTCCTAATTGTAAAGGATCATCACAGAAGGGAAGCGATACAGTATAGCGCCCCTGTTCATCCCTTTTAACATTATCAACGAATAATTTCTCACAAATATCTGTCTCTGGAATTTCCGGTGAAGGCGAATTGTCTTCTATCTCCCACAGTTTCTCAACTAATGATTCTAGGTTCGAAAATGCACAAAAAAAATTATGATCACCTACTTTTTCCATATTCAAGTAGGCCGAACCCATTACCATATATCCAAATACTGTTTCTATAGCACTAGGAGTGCCTGGTAAGCCCAAAATCCGATGCGACCCGATAATTTCGGAAAACATCGTTGCTCCTAAAATACCATCAATCACTCCCGGAAAATTAAAAGTTGGGTCAGCTAAGGAAATGTTTTTCAAATGGTGCATTGAAGAAATATCAACTGGTACGTCCGGTAAACAATTGGTGATTTTTTCTACAATCAACATTTCAATTAAGAATTTTTTATCAGAATGCATATTGGATGTGATCATTAAATTGGTTTTTCCGAAAACCGGTTTGCTAGAACCTCCGATCCCGATAATGTTGGACGAAAGTTTGGAAAAAGCTAATCCTAGCTTTTTGCAGCAATCGATGGTCAACAAATTCGACATAGACCCGCTATCTAATAAAAACCGAACTTGTTGTTCTTTATTCCAGCGATCAACTACTTTGACCAGGACCGTACTCAATAAAATTGTTTGGTGTCTCTTCAATTTTGATTCATTGTGTATCATAGTAAGTCTGGTACATAGACTATGTATATTTTCAGGCACATTAGAACTTTCAGGGTTTTCTCTATTCAAACACGAATTTGAGTTCGACATTATTTCAACAGTATTATTTTTTTGGTTTGGTTCATTCTTACATAAGAGGGTATGGTGACGATGTTTGCATTTGAGGCAATTGAATTTGGATTGGCACGCATTCACTTTATGTTTATTTGAAAAACAATTCAAACATAAATTATTTTCTTTTATCAACTTGAAGCGCTTTTCTTGTGATGACTCATGAAAATGTTTACAATCTTTAAGTAGGTGTGATCCTTTATGACAGGCAACGCAGGAAGAAAATGGAATGGTATTTATTTTGGAACTACTACACGTAGATTCTGTGAAAAAACTCTTGGTTGGTTTCGTTCGATTAGACGTGTTAACCATAGCATTATTGGCTATAAAACGTGGTTTATCATTTCTGATGACAATTTTGCTTTGTTGGCGTAAAAATTTTAACAGCTCATCGTATTTAGGCAGATCCTGGCTAGATCTTACGAGTTCAAAAGAACTAATTGTTTCTTGGGAAAGTTTCGATAAAGCAATATGTGTCAAAATATGATCATCTAAGTCGTCCAACTTCAGTCTCTTCAGAGCTGACACATTAGTGTCGAATCTTTCTAAAAACATTTGTAAACTCGAGGGATGGTTGCTGCTTACACTTTTACAGTTCACAATCCTATCGAGATATAAGTTGAACAAATATCTCTTGTCGTCGAAATTTTCTTCTAACAATTTCCAAATTATATCATAGTTATCGGGAAGCGCTTCTATCGAGTTGCATGTTTTCAATGCCTTTCCAGACAAGCTACCTAATAAATATTGTAATTTTTCGGCTTTTGAAAGTTCTAGCTTTGAGTGAACAAAATGTTTGAAATTTTCATGGAATAACGGCCACAAAGCAAGATCTTCCCCATCAAATTTTACCAATTCTATTTTTGGCATTGACAAGCGATGTGGTGCATTAGTAGTTTGAGTATTTTGACTACTAGCGGTACTTGTTGTCAGAAATTTACTCGCAAAATATTCAATATGAGAATATAAGTCCTCAAAACCATCTCTAATATTATAATTAGGCGCTTCATCTGGCTTCAGTTTTTGTTTCACAATGATTATCTGCTGGACAAGATTCTCGTGTTCCTCCGCAGTTTTGGTAAATGTATTATAACGAACACTAAAATTTTTCGAAGCGGTTTGATCAACTGGGCTTCGCTCTAAAGCCAACCCTGCCTCATAGCAGAGCTGAGCTCTACGAAAGACGTTTTCGCGTTTGGCAATGAGTCTATCCAACTCCAATTCAGTCGGATTAGGCGGATTAGGCATGGTTATGTAATTTGATCTAACTGAACTGATCCGACAACTTAATTATGAAGACCCAACAAATACTTGGGTATTTGCTTGGCCACTCATGTGGTAGATATCACTCCGATATCACTTGAAGGATTCTCTAAAGTAGGTATACAAAACGATATTGGGTATTTCAAGTTTCAATTATAAATATAGATATGTATATTTATTTGGTTCACGAACTATAAGTAGGTACAGCCGGTACCGGTACAACAACGAACGAATTTGACAATGACGTAAGAATAAACGATATGGAATTTGAATCGAATATGGCTCTAAGGACCAAAAATGTTAGGAATATTATCTCATTATTTCAACTGCTCTTAAAAAAAGTGGACTGTAAAGGACTTACCGAAATATGTTGCGGCTTTCTCTGACGTCACTGTCACTATTTGAAAGGGAAATCAGGATAGGGCTAGAGAGTATGGATCAGTAAAGGAAAATAGTGAAATATTAAATATTATATGTTGTCGGCCGGTCGCGAAAATGCTAGATATTGTTTGGTATTGTTTTTCTCTCGTCGCGTGCGATACAACTGAACTCTTCCTTTTTGATGTCATTCCACTACCCATGGAAATACGTATATGCAAAAAAGAATCAGTACAAAAAGTCAAGAGACCCTTTTTTGTTAGACCAAATATATTCTTTCACGAGGTGAATTTACTATGAAGTATTTGACACGATTCTTTAACTGATATACAGGCAACCAAA